>JZKD02S1902945.1:32206-60172 GCA_000966675.3 Picea glauca
TTGTAAGTGTTGTTAGAAGATATACCAAGTTAAGTAGATCCCCTGAACGATACTCTCCTTCATTGTATTATTTATTGTTGATTGATTCTAGTGAACTAGAATGTTATGAAGAGGTAATGTAGGTAGACACTAAAAATAAGTGGGAGAAGGGCATGAAAGAGGAAATGGATTACTTGGTAAATAACCAGATTTAGGATTTGGTTCAGTTTGTTGTAGGAAAAAGAGCATTACAGAATAAATGGGTTTACAAGTTTAAGGAAGAAGATGGAGGCAAAATGTGGTACAAGGCTAGAATTTCTATAAAGGGGTTTGCACAAAATAAAGGTATAGATTTTGATTAAATATCTTCTCATGTTGTTAACATGACTTCAATTAGGACTATTTTAAGTCTTGTGGTAGTAGAATATTTACATCTTGAATAGTTATATGTAGAAACAACTTTTCTCCATGGGGATTTGGAGGAAGAGATTTATACGTAGCAGCCACATGGGTATGAGATCGAAGGGAAGGAAAATTTGGTATGAAGGTTGAAGAAGATATTGTATGTCCTAAAGAAAGCTCCAAGGTAGTGGTATTTGAAGTTTGGTAGGTTTATGATGGAACAAGGTTATAGTAGATGTCATTCTAATCACTGTGTTTATTTTAAAAAGATAGAAAATGTAAGCTATATTATCTTGTTATTGTATGTAGATGGCATGCTTGTTGCAAGGTCTAATATGCAGGACATAAATGTCCTCAAGAAGAAATTATATAATTCATTTGTGATGAAGGGTTTGTGTGCTGAAAAGAAAATCTTTGATATGAGAATAACAAGAGATAGGAAAAATCGTGATTTGACATTGTATGAGGGTGAGTAAATAGAGAAGGTGTTGCGGAAGTTTATAATGCATAATGAAAAACCAATTAGTACACATTTGGCCAGCCATTTTAAATTAACTAAAGAAATGTGTCCCAAGACATGGAAGGATATAGAATACATGTCCAGTGTCCCTTATTAATCAATAGTTGGCCTCTTGATGTATGCGATGGTTTGCACAAGACCAAATATTGCACATGGAGTGGGAGATGTGAGTCAGTATATGAAAAATCTAGGTAAATAACATTGGGAGGCAGTCAAGTGGATTCTGATGTATTTGAAAGATATTGCTACTCATGCATTATGTTTTGGAGGTTCATACGTTGTTCTACAGGGATATTTTGATTCAAATATGGTAGGTGATAAAGATAGTAGGAGGAGCACCATATGGAATGTATTTATTGTAGGTGGAACAACACTAAGTTGGACTTCGAAAATGAAAAAGGTTGTTTCACTTTCAACAACAGAGGCAGAGTATGTTGCTGGTACAAGGGCTAGTAAAGAGATTATTTGGTTACATAGGTTTATGGAGGAATTAGGAAAGAATTAAGAGAATAGCAGGTTGTACTATGATAGTGAGAGTACCATTCATCTTGCAAAGAAATCAACCTTCCATTCAAATACCAAGAATATACAACTTAGGTACCATTTCATATGATCTGTCTTGGAAGATGGACATTTGAAGTTGGAAAAGATACACACTAGCCAGAATCCTGTAGACATGTTAACAAAGGGAGTAACCAAGGAGAAACTAAGTTCCTTCTCAGTTTTAGTTGGTATTCAAGCATGAAGGTGAAGATGAGAAATTTTCTAGGTCTAAGGTGGAATATAGTCTAGTAGGTACAACAACAGTGGATTTGTTTTGATCAGTATCCAAGTGGGATATTGTTGGTTGTGGAGCTTGATTATCTTCATATTTCATAGGTATTTGTTTTCAACCATGTTTATAGCCCATGAAGACTGTACATCCCTCCACATGGGGGGTGGGGGCTTGCCCCCCTGCGAGGTTCGGGGGGCTCATCCCCTCAGCTAGGGGGGCTGGGGGAAAGTGGGCCCCTGAAGGAAAAATTTTCTTGTAAATGTATATTGTAATTTCATAGTAAATATGGACCATTCATTATAAGGTCACAGATCTGATTGTATAAGTTATGTTATGGTTTTTTTCCCTAGAAGGAAACCCTCTTTTTTGAGGGAAATCTATTGAAGCTATGTATCATTGCAAATATTGTATTATGAGAGAGGAGACTGTGAGAGAAAGAAGAGGAAGTTACAGTGGGTGTGCTATAGGTTGGATCCCTTTATTTACTGGATAATAAAAAGGAAGGACCTGGAAATTTCTCTGGTGGATGTAGCCCACACTGGTTGAACTATGTATATCAATGTTTCTATTGTATTGTGTATATTTTATGTTTTATTTCCTCATTTTTATTTTATTTTATTGCTTTGCGATCCTGTTTATCTAACACATGAGATTGAGGATAGAAACAAAAAAAAAAGGCATCCCTAACACAGATCATCGAGGTACATAAAACCATACATATTGAGGTAGATGTGCTAGAGTTTCTCAGGGCTGAATTACATGAAAAAATATAGGCTCTAGGCTAGCTTAATATCATCATATCAAAATTTACCATACATATATTATAGGAGATGCAAGAAGGAAATGGTGCAAGAGATAAGGAATAGAGGAGACACAATGACCTGCTACTTAGAAAGAATAAGGGCCAAAAGAGCGCAAGTAGAAACACAATATGATATGGAACTTCAACAAAAGTCGTAGATTGAAGTTTGAATGGAGAAAGTATTGAAGAATAAAGAGGGAACTAAGGAAAGGGCCACAAAATCACAACAAGAGAAGGATGAAGTTGAAGCCATGGTGCAAAATACATAGGGAACTAGATAGAAATTATATAAGGAAGTAGCAGAGGTTCCCCTGGTCATAGAGGCCATTATGGAGGAACAATTATTGAATATTGGAGAAGTCATGAAGGGATTTAGAGAACATATCTAATATTTACAATAGAAGAGAAGACCTAGAACACCACCAGAGGTGTGCAAAGGAAGAGTGAGGATGACAAAAACAATAGTTGTGAAGATTATGAAATTCGAAGGAAAATGTGCAAAAATTTGTAAAGAGAGTGAAAAAGTGTAGGAAGAGCTCATGGGGGACCCAGAGATGAAGGTTGTAGAGGCCAAACTAAGAGAATCACAAGAACAAGTGCACAAGGAAACATAAAAGGAGAATACATTTCCACCAGTTGAGTGTATGGCATCCATTTTATCTCAACGATGGGAATATGTCGAAGTGGAGAAACTGTGGGACCAACATAAGGTCCTTTAGTAGAGACTTGGACCAAGGAAGGAAGAAGAAGTAAGGATTATTGGCTAATTTTCCACTATACAAGGTAAGGTAAAATAAGTTATGGCAGAAACAAAGACCAAACTCACAAACTTGATTGTGCAGGCCATATAGGAGATATCAACAAGAGAGGCCACAATTGTCACAGAGGTAGAGGCCTCTAAGGCTACCTCTAAAAAATTCATTTTAGCATGGATGGACAATTATGCAGCTAGAAGTACTTTACCATACCCAATAGCCAAGTCTCTTCATCTTAATCCTTCTTGTGCTCACTGTCAAAGGTAAGAGGATTTATCTTATTCATTTCTCCCTATCACTCATCCATGCCATTATTTCTCTTATTCCTTTTGACAGGAGATGTACTTGAGCTACTACGTAATTTTCTAAATGAATTATTTGGTGAGTGTTGAAGATGGCTATCAACACTTCTTTGTTATCTTATTTTCTCATCATGAGACCTGTGAATTTTTGACCTACTTGTCTCAGTCTCCTTATCTATTTTATTTTATATTATGTCCAAGCTTTGCATCAACTTGAAATTGAATTAATCGTGTTGCTCCTTTTCTTTAATAAGCCTTTCGCTATCATCCTTATAACATTGGACATATTTTTGCAGTCCCTTAATGGTTTCTACTAAGTTAATGCACTCCTCCTTGGAATATGTACCATAAGAACCCAAATCGGCATACATATCTATGGATTCATCATCATGGATAAAATCTATATGTGGTTCTTCCATGATTTTGATCTTCTGCACTAATTCTTCCCTGGTCTAAAATTCTGCAAAATGTGCAGGAAACAAGATTTGTTAGATGAATTCATGAGACAACATTATGAAAAATCTGCACCATTTTGTTAGAATGCCTTCTTCTAAGGCCTATACCTACACTATTATTCAACATATGTCAATTTTTGATGCCAATATTTGACCTATACACCACATCTTAGTAGTGTGCATGCACCACCAACTTTTCTCTCCACAACCCCCATCTTTAGTGCACACACTTGTGCGCTATTGATTACTGCATGGTTCCAGTGTTGCACACTACAATGTCAAAAATTTAGTGTGCACACTTACACACTCTTATTTTATGCACACCATGTCTATGCTATAATTCCAAATTCGACCACTTACTAGTTCGAAGCTTTCCTCAAGTATAAACTCGGCCCATGCAGGGTCAGTGTTGAAACAAGATTTCATCCCATACAAGCTCAGTTTTGAAACCGTAGCTATGATACCACAATGTGATGTCCCCAGCCACCCAGGCTAGGCCATGTCACACAATTTGAACTGTTGTCTCTCTAAAAACAAATTGTAACATCATCCAACTTACTACTAAACAATGTTATTCAAAAACACACTACACAGATTATACTCTAAACAAAAGTCTGTGTAGTATCACTTGAAGTAACGCCCTCAACCTCAAGATGAGTCACACCATACAATTATAACAACGAAAGTAACACAATGAAAATGTGCACAAACATACTAAACACACATATCACAGCTGTGCATGCAACCATTTTGGCATCACACACACCAAAACTACTTCCTTGTGCATGCAGACTGCTTCCTTGTGCACATAAGTAAATCCATCCTCTATTGCGAACATAGTATTCTCTGCGAGCATGACCATTCTAAACTCGTATTGGAGACACAACCAAAATCATAAGGTTAATTTAATAGGAAAGCTAACAACAACGGTCATACTTATGCATGACTATGAATATTGAAAATTAGGACCACACTTACATGTGCAAGAAACATTATACATAATAACAACAATTACTTATATGCAACAACATACAAATATTAAACCCATATTAAATAGAAATAATTAAGCACATAAAGACACTTATCATTTGTGAAAATTCACTAACTACATGTAGAACTCAAACGTTCCTCCTAGCCATAGACTATGTTGCTCATACACTTTCAGAAACTGGTCACCCTTGAGCTGGAGCTTAATTCCACCAGGGCAAAAAGGGGTCCTAGTGAGAGGCCAAGGTCCAATACTCAACAGAATTGCTTAGTCCAGGGTGCCACTATTGCAACTAGTCTATATTCCCTCATTCCCCACACACTTGTTACACACAAGGAAATGTTTCCCTTCTCTTCTCAATACTCCCTCAATTGCCCCACTTCCCTTCCAGGGTTCCTAGAAATAGGCCAAACATGGACTCTTTGATCCCTGCAACTAATTTATATATCACCAGGGAACAATTCCTAGCAAAACTCCCACTTGTATGTAATTCTCATGAGATTGAAAACCCACATATTCAACAACAAATCTCTCACCTAGAGAGACTGATCACATGGCTGACAACTAGCCTCTTCAACAATAAATATCTGGTTATAATGTATAAAAACCTTACAATATTTTTTCTATGTATAATGTAATAGTAATCCTTCTCATATGGTGTGACCCCCTATACACATGATAAAATGAATCCTTTCCCCCAAAATACACTAAGGCAAACAATATATATTGCATTCCCTCAAATCAACAATTTTCACCTTCATAAGTAGATTTATCCACTTGGTGACTCGTTCCCTACCCTCGAGAACTTACGATAAATAATTATTTATAAAATACAAATTTCCATAAATATTAATAAAATATTCACTGGGACTTAATTCCCCTCTACCTTTCCCTTTTTCAGTGGAGTCAACCCCCCATCTCTTTTCATACCATATTATCATAATGATGTGATGATATTCAAAATTGAATATGATTACACTTTACAAGGACATGTTTAGTGACTTATTTGAGTCCTAGATCACAAGCCTCATAATCACATAGGCTCTCCAACCTCAATACATATACATCCATATATACATATAAATCAACTCGGTGCACACTCCCAGGTCATCCCCGTGCACTTATTCAAGTGAACACAACACTGTGAAATGTGTGCACCCTTCCTTTGATATGAAAACACACACATTTGCGTAGGTGCATGCATCATTGTGAAATGTATGCACCCTTTCTTTGATAACAATTCTCCACACACTACTGAGGTGCTCACAAAACTATAACTTGGTGCTAATGACTCAACAACCTATATGTAGATTTACATTTACAATTAGTACCAATGGCTCACCAACCTATATGTACAATTACAAAGGGTTCATATTAGGGACATTACAATATATCAAAGGGTGGTGAAGGTGGATTCTGGATCATCAGATCCAGTAAGAACACAAGTGGAAGAGGGACCATCGAAGGTCTAGGAGGATGACTAAATAAGGAGTTTGATGACAGAACTGCAAGAACCGCAGATACATTGAGAGCAGTTCTGCAAAATATCATTCACTGGATCTAATATAGTTTGATCTAATAGGATTTGTCTTAGGATCCTAATCATAATGTAGCTATGTTATTATATTAATCATGGGCCATCTGAAAAGATGAATAAAGATCATTTGATCTGTCGAAGCGCATATGGTCAGAGTGAGATATTTAGAGTAGACCATCAAACTATCGGTGAAATACTTTGATATTGAGGGACTCCGAGGATGGAGGAGGGATGTTAATCGGTATAGGGGAGAAGTTTGGATCTCAACCATAGATTTTGTGGGTCCCATATATTAACACGTGGGATAAACATTCAAGTGGTGATTAACCATTGAGAGGATGGAGAATCCAATGTCATCATAGTCGTTAGAGTCCCGAGCCAAGGACCATTAGATTCAAAAGATGACCTATTGAAATAGTTTCATCAAAGGGGCGATCAACCTATATGGTTGAGAACCCTAATGGGAATGAGTTTGAATATGAACAAATTGTTGGGAGGAGGATGAGAAGCAAGCTTGATCATCTGATTGAGGGTGTTCAAGAACACGAGTACTTAAATAAACTGAGTAAATAAAAACCTCTTAGTATTAATAAGAGAAATACTAGTATAAATTTTGATAAGAGAATTCTTCACTCAAACATCTAATAATCCGATAGCATGTCTTGAGAAAAAGAGCATAATTTTTTTAAAACAACCCACCAACCTAAATGAGGATTAAGAGGGAGCTAGGTGGGTTACATATCTCATATGAAATTAAAGGTGACAGGAATACCATCTGTGAAATGGGATAAACATATCATTTGGGATAATACAACCGTGACTACAATATTCAATATTTGGTCTTATTTACCCCTAGTATAAGATGAAATTGGGCTAGTGAATGCTCCTTTTTATAATATTAAAATAATAGCTAATGAGCTGGAAGATAATCCAGAAATGGCCAATGACATAATAAAGTTCTTAAATTGTAGAACTAAGGAGGAGATGAGAGAATTTAATTTCAATGACACAAAAATAATTATTATGGATTCCAAAAGAGTCCTCACAAAGAAAAGAATGTTGCAAAATGATGAAAATAAATCCCATAGGCTTGTGGGGAAATTGGTTCTTTTCAGAAGATTTTTAATGATCCTATAAAGCATGGGATGGAATAATTTTTGGATGGAAATGGTGATTTTTATGAAAAGAATAATTATCAGAAAATATTGGATGCAAAGAGGAACAATGATGACAAAATTGACAATATGGAAGGGACCTTGAGAGGAAAATATGTAATATATTTGTTGGTAGGATACTTTGAATTACTTTATAATATTAAGATGATCTTCAGAAATCTACCTCAACCATCATATGAAAAATATACTAATTTGGATGAGGTAGTGAGGAATATGAATGACTATAAGTGCCCAATGGGGAAAAAATGGAAGCATATGTGTTAATTTTCTAAAATACATTTTTCAAGACAAGGAGAACCAAGAATATCATGACCATCCCAACAAGGGTTGATTGGGTGAATAATTTTACTACTTAAATAGAATTGTTACTAAGGAAAAACACTTCAAGAAACAAGAAGTGGTTCCAAGAATAAGTAAGCAGTAAGAAGTTTGAAGAAGTGGTTTTTAGACAAGAGTTAAATTATAAAAGAGAATCAAGGAAGATCTGGCAAGGTTCAACAATTTTTGGGGATCATGGTCTAACTCATTCTCATAGTTTTCCAAACCAGGAGACCACATAGGCAAGAATATAGATTACGAGAAGAGGGATGAGGACTTGTAGAGATTATTTCACCATGAATGTATCAATCTATAAAATTGTTTTGTACTCCATTGTATTCTCTATGTAAACCCGCACCTATTCTTCATACATTGTACATATGATTTGATCATTAATGAAATCCTCAAGAAATAATTGGCATCATATTCATTATGAATGTATGGTGTTTTCTTTGTCATTGGAATTCATTTCAAAAAAGAATGACAAACTTCTTCCTCATGTATGTTTGATATGATTGAATCAATGAAAAAATATTTTGATATTGTTTAATATATTAAACACAATCTTGTCCTAAGTGTATGTCCTTCACGATTTCAGATTAACATGTTTTAACTATTGAATTGTGAATGCTCAACATGTTTTTCTTTTTGTCTAGACTACAATATTTGTTCATATGAATACCTTGTATGTTTACTGTATTTTATTTCTAAAATTTATCAATCCATATCCTTAAAATTTCAAATGTTTGATGCACATGGGAAAATGCCTCTTTGATTTAGAGTCCTTTGATCATTCTATCTATATTTGTTTTGAGGGTTTTAAGAGAGTAAAGAAAAATATTATGAGAAGTTCAACCACATCACAAATTTAATACCATATATGGGTTTTATCTCTAAGGTTCCTTGGCATATTTCCATTTATAGTCTGGAATAACTCAAGGGATAATAAATTTATTGGTGTTGTTGCTAGGGATTGAAGTTTGAAGACATTTTTCCTTGGGAAACAACATTTTTAAGGATTGATTATTGATGGTCAATAAGTTTCAGATCATTGGTTGTTTATTTTTCAGTTGGTGACTCCATACTTGTAAATTTAGAATCTATAATAAAGTATACTAGGGCGAACCCTGACCGTACAAATATCCTAGTCTTTTTAGATCCTGAAAAGCTTGTTACCTAGAGGAATATCAGAGAGGGAAGGATATTTTCCATCAGGTAATTCTAATTCAGAAATTTTTCCTCTTTATGGTTATCAAATAAATGAACAATTGATTCTTCATGATACTCCTAGAGATACCAATTCCACTTTTCTATTCCCTAAACATCCCTTAATTGATTTTCAATATTCCTTTTTAGGATTTTATCACTCAAAAGGTTCCTCTTTAATACCTTATTTGAAAAACCCTAGAGCTCCTTTTTCTTCTGAAGGGAACAATCTTATTCTTAATAACCTAATGACTGGAACAAGAGGAGGTAGGGGTGGTGTGAATCAACCACCACCTCCATCACCAGTAAACCCATGGGTAGGATCTATATATTTCCCTTCAAATACTTCTCAAAGTGTTCATTATCTCCTTGATAACTACCTCAAATTGGTTCCAAAGTATGACGGGGAGAAGAGTATTTTTGTTAAATAACATATAGAATCCTTTCAATATTTCACTAATAATTTTTTTATAGAGCATGATGATGTTTTTATGAGGAATTTTTTTGCAAACCTCGGATGGATATTTCCTAAAATCATTCACGGACTTACCTATAGCCTAAATTAATTCTTGGATTGTGTTAGAAACAACTTTTATCAGGTAGTAAGGAGAGAAGAGAGATCACTTTTATTATTCAATTGAGTTTGGAATTTTAATGAAGAAGGTTGGGAAATCTATGGTGGAGTTTCATAATAGGTTTAATAAGTTGTATATTAAAATTCCTCATGACATCAAACCTTCTCAAGAAACAACTAAAGTTACTTATTATGGAGCTTTTAAAGTTGATTTTTCCATAATGTTGAGGGAAAGAAGATATATAATCCTAATCATAATGCAATATGATTCCATATATATTGAAGGAACTATGAATGCCTTATGTAAGCTTGAACCTATAGCATATAAAACAAATAAAGATAAAAAGAAGCAAAAAGAGGAGGTCGGTACTTCAAGTTCTAGCAAAGACTCAAAAGAAGAAAAGGTGGAAGAAATTTCTTGACTCGTGATTAATTTATCTAATAGATTGACCATACTTGAAGTTGAGCGTAACACTATTGTTAAAGAAAATAAAGAAGGAGGACCTAGAAACCTAAATCGATTTAGGGGGGCTTTTAACCCATAGATTATGTGAAGGGAAAGAAGGAATGGAAACCAACCTATACAACCACCTTTCAGAAGTAAAAATGACAATAATCTACTTGATGATGTTGAATATGAAGAGTATGTTTATTTTCAAGAAGAAATGCACTTTCTTCAAGATTAAACTAGGGTTATTCACCTTACTGAGACCAACTATGAGAAATACCTTGGTTAAAAACAAACTCATTTGGATAAATACATGAGCCAATTGGGATTATCATCTTGTTAGTACAGAATGTTTTCTAATTATTTTCAAATTGAATTACATAAAAAAATCTGATCTTAGACCAAGACCAATTGTTGGTAAACAAGACATTCACCCAGAACCAAAAAATTTACCTTTAAGTCAATCCAAAGATAAGAAAGTTGAAGCAATAATTTATACAAAAAGGTTAACACCCAAGAACAAATTAAAGGAGTCAGTGAATAGAAAGGAGATAATACAGTTGTTTCACATTTTAATATTGAACAGAATTTGGGAAAAATTAGAATACCCATGACCCTAATTGAACTGGCCAAGAACCCTCTTTATGAAAAACAAATTGAAAAAAAATTACATAGAGAAGGGCTAAGCAGTCAACTAGATACTTTAAACTTACATGATGAATTCCCTACTATCTTGTTTGGACCACACCTTGATGAAAAAGAATATGTTGTTTCTCCTTTTTATTTTACTTTAAATATTCATGAAAAAACGTTACATAATTGCATCATGGAATTTGGGGCCTCACATAATCTAATGCCTAAGATAGTAATGGAAAATCTTGGATTATAAATAAAAAGACCATATCATGATTTGTATTCATTTGATTCAAGGAAAGTAAAGTGTGAGGGTATGATCAAAGATATGGTGTTTACTTTATCCCAGTTGAAGATCATTATGTTGGATTTAGTAGTAGCATATGTACTTGCCAATTATGGCATGTTGTTTTCTAGATCATGGGATGACAACTTAGGAGGTATAATGCAGATGGATATGACTTATTGAATAACTCTTGTCCTTGAGGGAGAAAATAAAATGTTATAAAGAGAGACTAAATTTACTTATGTGGTGAGTGATCAAAATAACTTGAAGAATCACCCTATATATGTTTTGGAAGATGATATGGGAGGTTTCATTTTATCAATAAATGAAGGATATGATGAAGATTCCAAGTCAAAAAAATTGTCCTATGATTTTGGTGTTAAAAGTGAGGAATTGTTGAAACTATATTTTGATGGGGCATATTCCAAGGAAGGGGCTAGAGCTAGGATGGTGTAAATTCCCCCCATAAAAGAGAATATTCATTTTTCATACGAACTAGAATTTGATGTTACAAACAATGTTGTTGAATATGATTCTTTAATCACAGGTTTGGAGGCTGCCATCAAGCTAAAAATTACAAAAAATTCATTTTTTGGGGATTTAGAATTGGTAGTGCAACAAGTGAAAAGTATTTATCAGAAAAAACACCCAAGAATGAGATCATATATAAATAAAGTATTGGATCTGATAGATAACTTGTTTGAATCATTTAATATCACTATTGTCCTTAGAGAATTAAACCAACAAGTAGACTCTTTAGCATTGGCTTCTAGTACTTTTAAAAATCCAAATATACATTAGGTTAAATATGGAATATAAATGAGATATAGTCAATATATCAATATCAATTATTGGCAAGTGTTTGAATATTATCAACAGATTAACATATTTTTGGAAGTAACCGATGAGTTTTAAACTACCAATATTTATTTGGATGGAGATAAATGGAATGGAAATTTGTTTGAGGGAGAGGTTGAATTAGTCTCATACTTTAACAATTGCATGAAAAATCATAAAATCGTGCAATCAAAAAACAATTTTATTCCTAAAGAATTGGTACCGCTTGAGAGATTGTTTGAGAGGAATGATGTTCCTATTAAGCTTGTTGCTCACCCAAGAGATGAAAATGTAGATCATTGAAACATAGGAAATGATGAGGAACCTAAGTACATCAAGTGATCTAAGTAAGTATTTATTGATTTAAAGAAAATGTATGTGGATATTTTTAAATAATATTTAGATATCTTTGCATGCAAATATAAAAATATAAAAACCTATGAAACTAGAATCATTCCACATAGGATACCTTTGAAACATGGTTCAAGACCTTTGTAGAAGAAGCTGAGACATTTCAATCCTATTCTATTACCTATAATTGAGAAAGAAATTAGGAAATTATTGCATGTGAAGATCATCATCCCTCTTAGATATTCAAAGTGTTGGACAATTGGCTTAGGTTTAATGAAAGTTGGTTTGGATTGTTGGTTGTCATTGATGTCAAACCTTTCAAAGTGATATTATATATTGATGTTAACCCTTAGGGATTGATGTCAAACCTTAGTGATTAATGTCAACCCTTGGAGAATTCCGGTAGACCAAAGGTATGGGTAAGGGACCCAATTTTATTTATGTTATAAAGGCATGAAGATCACTCAATATGTAGGTAGGACTATTATATATGGATAGTACATGTCGTGTCATTTCGTGTGATGTGTGGAACATCACATAACTCCTCACAGTTAGAGATTTATGCCATGTGAATTTGGAGAACCCTCATGAGTTATCTAGAATTCCCTAGAAGGTCCAAGAAGTCAAATTATTCTAGAAGGCCTTGGGAGAAGTTGACTATTCAAATTTGGTGAAACCATGATTTAATCATGGGTAAAGTTGTTGCATTAAGAAAATAATTAAAAATAAATTAGTTGCAACAAGAAGTTCTGAGTTTTTTAATTATGGTAAAGTGGTTGTAAAGAGAAATTATTTAAATAATAAATTAGTCAAGGTGGTTGGAAAGAGAAAGTATTTAAATAATAAAGTGGTTGCAACAAGAAGTGGTGAGTTTACTATTTATGGATAAGTCAAAGTGGTTGCAAAAGAAATTAATTAAATAATAAAGTTAGTTGCAACTAGAAGTAGAGAGATTACTATTTTTGGATAAAGTGGTTGTAAGTGGACAAGTGGGTAGAAATGGGTTACCCCTAAAGGATGGAGAAAAGGGTAAAACAATTACAAGGATATTTCTAGAGGAAGCCCCTTGGAGAGTATAAATAAGACAGCAAGGAAAACTCATTTTCCGCTATTGAACTTTATTGAATATTATTTGTGAAAGGTTATTTGTAGGCTTTCATTGTCACATATGAAGCTACACAAATCTGCAATAGAAAAATCAAGGCAACAAAATCACAGCATAAAAATCATGGTAACAAAATCGGGGCATGAAAGTCACGTCAACAAAATCATGAAAGAAAAATAATGGCAACAAAATCACAACTACAGAAACAGATACGTAATAGATCTGCAACTATAGAAAAGTAAGAGGTATGTTAATGTGTTTGTCTTGAGTTCGATCTATGTGATTGGTTGAGGGTTTGTCTTGAAAAGTTTGGTGAATTCCCTTTTGGCAGTTTAGCACTTGTTATTGAGTAAGATATACTGGTGTATATTGTTGGTGTATTTCTAGTTCATATTGGCATATATTACTTCAGTTTGGATCCTAATAACTAGGTGTGGTTGTAGCCACCTTCTGGTTGTAGCTGGAGAACATAGGGGGTTGTATACAGAGAAATGGGGAGTTGGAGTTCCCCTCAGGTTGTAGCCTAAGAAGCTAGGGGGTCGAAGCCTTCTTCCTGTAAGAGCTGGAGAATTGGAAGTAGGTGCTTCCTTGAATGTAATTCTTAAAGACATATAAAAAAATAATTTAGTGGTTTTCTCCCACATTGGGTTTCCACATAAAATATTGGTGTACTATGTATTATGTGGATGTGTTGATTATTTTGTATGATGCACTGATGAATGTTAATGTTACAATAATATATCTATGATAATTATATGAATATGTTGGATAAGTTAAAGAAATATACATTGTGGTTAAAAGGATTAATAAGTGGTATAATTTATCATTACTGATTCACCCCCCCTATCAGTAATATAACACAGAGTGGGTGAAAAATCTATTCCCTGTAAGGAAGCAGAATCAGGAAATCAGATTGTTTGTAGACTTAAGACATTTGAAGAAGCACTCACTAAAGGATAACTACCACCACCCAAAATGGACCACATATTACATAAAGTAGTGGGTTAGTAGAATATCTATGATGGAGGGTTTCTTAGGTTACAATCAAGTGGTATGCATTTGGATGAGAGGGAGAATACTAGATTTACTACACCATGGGGAAATTTCATTTTTGATAAGATGCATTTCGAGTTGATCAATGTAGGGGTTACTTTCCAAATAGACATGGACATAGATTTTGTGGGATAAAAATATAAATTAATAGTTATTTACTTGGATGACATGAGTATGTTTTTAGGATATAATGAAGATAAACTTAAACAATTAAGGAAGACTTTTAGGAATTCCAAAAAATTTGGTTTATGGCTAAATCCTAAGGACTCTTATTTTGCAATGATGGAGGGAAATCTATTGGGTCATATAGTACCTAAAGAAGGATTTATAATAGATCTTGAAAGAGTCGAGGTAATTAAATTAATTTTCCTACCAAGGAACAAAAAATAGGTTCAATCATTCTTAGGTAAGATAAACTTTCTCAGAATATTGTTCCAAATTTTACAGAGATTGTGAAAAATATCATTGACATGCTCAAGAAAGACAGAGAAATAAAATGGATTGTTGAAGCCAAAGACTCGTTTTAGTAGATAAAAAATGATTTAGGAGAATTCCCAATCTTGGTCAGTCGTGATTATGACAAAGAGTTCCTAATATTGTATTTTTCTTTTAATAATACTATTGCAACTATCTTGTTATAAAATAATATTGAAGGTCACAAGAAACTAATAGCATTTTTCAGCAAAGCATTGAGGGATGTTGAATTAAAGTACGATATTATGGAAAAACAAGAATATTCCTTGGTTAAGGCCCTTAAATATTTTAGAGAATGTGTCCTACATTCTAAAGTCCTTGTATATGTACCTACTAGTAAGGGATGATTTTAAGGATGGAAATTTATTTTAAGATGTAGAAACCTTGGCGAATCTTACTAATCCTTCATATGACAACTATAAATAATTGGCGATATTTTTGTAAAAATATTCAAATTTCTAAGGATTTTATATAGTTTTTATAAAATTTTGGCGATTTTTAAGGTAAAATGATTTTATCCTATAGAATTTGGGCAAATGATTTTTAAAATAGCGAATCTTGTTTTTGGAAAAACCATGGAAAATTAGCCCATGAGCGAAATTTAGCCCCTAAAATCATCACTGCAGTACTAGTGTTGTGAAAGATATCCTTGTTTAGGCTAATAGTGAAGGAAAAAGAGGAAACCAAATAGCTCAGATCTAAGAATATGATGTGGATATAAATCCTACCAAGTTGGTAAAGGGACAATGGATATCCAAGTTGCTTGCAAAGTCTAATTGTAGGGTTTTAGGAATAAATTTTATATATAAAGATATAATAGTAGAAGAACTTGAATATGATGACTTATCACAACCCTCTTACAAGGTAGTATTGGCAGCCACCAATTCTGTCAAATTTTATCATAATTAAAAGTCATCACAAAAAGATAAAATATTTCTATAGTTGCCTCCTCCTTACATTTATAAACATTTCTGTCTTTTGGCTTCAAGGAGATTTATTGGGCTACCTTATTATATGAGTTTTTCATTTAAATTTTCATTTTCTTTGTTTAAATTTCATGACTGCAAGCATGAAATTGAAACAAAAACTTGGCTTGGGTAATCATTCTACAGTTTGTGATTTCTTCATTTCTTTTTCTAAAAAGATTACACCTTAAGGGGACCTATGTGTTTATAAGTTTTAAGGTTTATAAGCTTATTGATTAATCCATTGCCATTATTTTATGTACTATGGTGAATATGACTTGATCATATCTATGGTTGTTTGTATGATTTTAATTTTTGATATGCCTAATCGCGCAAAACCTTGGATTAACATTTTAAATGTGCTCTTTTCTCTATGAGTAATATCACTTTCATATCACCTTGGTATAGGGCTGATGTACTCACAAATACACATCATCCTATTGCCATATACATTTAAGGCTTTCATTCATTATTCAAATAGGCAATTGATAATGGTTAGGGTTGAATCTTCATTGTGCGTAATGGTTCACAACCCTGCACATCCTCTGGTTTTCTGTCACTCCAAACTTAAATTACTAAACATGATAGCCTCCAAATTTCGTAGGTATCGGGCTGTTTCAATTTTCACAGACCTCTCCTTGTTATTTCTCCATTGGAAGACGAAGCCTCCCTCTCATGGTATTTATTGTACCTATTCGATAGTAACCATGGCCCCCGTGATTTGAATTGAACCTAATGGATCTCAAGCCCTTCTCACCCATGATGATGCCATAAACAATTTGCAGATGCACGGTTGGGACATTTTCATCCGAGAATTCAAAGGTTATAACCTGATGGTCGCACAGGCTTTTGCTCAAACATTTGATGGCTTTAGAGACAAATTTGGGGATCTAAAATTGGAGGTAATAGAGGACTATAGCATGAGAAAAAGGACTGTCATAGGAGGGTAAAAAATGGTTCAAAAACACCAAGCTAGAAGGCGTTCCTTGGATCCTGTTAATGGTCTCTAGGAAATCGACATGCTTCCCTAAAGGTACTCTTATTACCCTCTTGAAACCTCGATGAAATGATCTACATCTGATTCTGAAATAGTTTATGACATCTGAGGGTAGGTATGGTTTAGTTTTTTTGTACCACATCCGATTGTTGATATTGTTCCTAGGGTTAAGATAAACATGACATTCTGTTTGTTGATGAGCCCACATAATATGTCAAAGTGTCATAAGAAACAAATTTTAAACCCTCTGTCTAGCCTCTTCCACCATGGGCTTATACAAATTTTGTTGTTGTCGCATCTGGCTCAAATTGGGGACACTTGGGGAGACTTCTTGTGTCGAAACAATTTTTCCCTACCTGAGAGCATAGTGGACTCATCTCTGCATTCAAATATAAACCCCAATACTTGTAACCCTATGTCTAAAATTCAAGGTGTCGATTCACATAGAGACCGTGATCTCACTAAACCAAATTCTATTGCTATGCAAAATCCTCTAGGTAAAAAACCACGATGTAATTTTGTACCCAGAAAATCATTAGAGGAGGTAGTGGATGTATTGAAGGAGAGGGTTTCTCATTCTCTTTCTATTGAGTTGACTCAGGGTTTGAATGACAAACCAACTATTAAGAAAAATCGTAAGAAGAAGAAATAGGGTAACTAAGACTTGAGTTTCGTAAATAAAAGACAAGGCAAGTTAATTTCCAAGAGTCTGAGAAATCGACAACGGGATCATCTGTGCTCGATCTCGGTGATAGAAGTCAATGATCACTTGACTGATGATGAGATCAATGATTTCCTTTCCCGAGAATATGTGGATAACCAGTGTCTCGAAAATGAAACTGTTAGCAAAGTTATTCAATACGATTTTGTTTCTAAACTACCTTCATTTCTAAAATACCAAAAGGGATTTGTTGGGATAGGCCATGATTTGAAACAAGATACAGGAAAGACCGAAGCACCCATTACTGAGTACACTCAACCTCTTCCTACTATAGCATTGGTAGACTATGACAATTGTTTGTACTGGGTAGAACGATACTACAGAGACATACCATATTTGTAGGCACAATTAAAACATTTGGCAGCGCAAAATTGCTTACTTGAATGAGAAAATCAAGAATTGAAGGCATACGCATATCGGCCAAGTAAGAGGACCAAAAGTGCTAGTAGTGTGATTATAAAAAATGAAACCAATTTCAATGCCATCATTAACTCAAAATTATCCGACCCTTCACTATCTATTTTCTAGAATGGTAAAAGTGGTTTTGATTTTCTTTCATTTTATTCTGTTATAAAAGTCAAATAGGAAGATTTATTTTGATTTTCTTTGTTAATATAAGACTAGCTACATAATCTCACGATTATGTAGCCAGTCTATTTCTAAATGTTAGTTTGTATTATTTTCTAAAAATCAATTTTGTTTTGTCATTTACAGGAAAATAATAATTATGGTTCTATTCACAAGGAGAAGCTATCATGGATTATGCGTTGTATAGTTTAGTAGTTTCTTTTTTGTTTGATAAAAATATGTCATTATGTAATTAATTTTGATAAACAAACTCCTATAGGAGTGGTTCCTTGTTGTACTATTTTTGTAAAGCAATCTATTTTTTGGGGGATCACCCTCTATCTTGCATGATAAGAGGTTGTTAATCCAAGACTAGTTTAAATAGTGATTGTTGTTAGTAGTAAAGATAAATTTTGTTGGGATTATAGTATGGACATGTGATGTTGAGAACTGATATGGGGAAGAAACTCACCATTGGATTTAGATCTGTGTGATGCTTATTCCATTATGTTCTTCTATTACCTCGGTCTTATGAGATATTATTATGATTGATTTAGCTTTAGCCTCGTCATCATATGGTGTTTCATATTGTTAAATATGTAGATGTTGCCCATTATTTTTTATTCCATTTTGTATGTGTGATCAATCTTACATTTGATTATTATTGATTTATTATAAATGTTAAATGATGGATAATATCGATACTCAGAATTGAGTTTTCTCTCGTTCTTAAATATTGATTATCATAAGATCATAGGATTTTTAATCAGTTATTATTTTGTTCTGTTCTCGCTCCAAAAAATTAAACACTTATTTGAATGTATTATGGAAAGTACTAGTTTTGTTCTGTCACAGGTTTCCCTTACATGCAGAACAAGTAGAAGCTCGAACAACATAGAAAGATAATCTCAGTTTCGTTGATAAGGTATGGGTTAGTCTGTTTGTTATTTAGTTAAATTATTTATTAATGAAATGATGATTGCATGAATTATGTTTGACTATTTATGTATCATTGTTTCAATTGTATTTTCTTAGTATTTATTATCTTAAAGGCTCTAAATATTCAAAAAGAAAACAAAAAATATTTATTTTCTTTCTTTATCTTAGTTAGAATTACTTTTATGAACATTCATTTTGCAAGATTACAAGTAAACCTTGAAAGTTGTTTATAGAATGTTTATAATCATTTGTATATATTTATGTTTCTTTTAGAAAACTTATAATTAGAAAAAATATATAGTTAGTATCTTAGCTCTAGATTAGTTTATTTCTTTTATCATTTTTAGGACTTAGTTGGCTAACAAAGCCATTAAACCCGTCAGGTCAGTTCATTCCAAATGGCTTCGGTTATTTAGACAACCTCAGTCCAGATTTGACCTTACAGTTGATGGTGTGTCACTTATGCCCATCAACAAATGGTGGTAGAAGGAGGTCATGAAATTAATTGATGGCACGTGGAGGTCGTAAGACTCCCACACACACTTGTACTC
Source organism: Picea glauca (assembly GCA_000966675.3). Lineage (NCBI taxonomy): Eukaryota > Viridiplantae > Streptophyta > Pinopsida > Pinales > Pinaceae > Picea > Picea glauca. The sequence continues at coordinate 51,922 of JZKD02S1902945.1, forward strand.
CTTTCATAATGCATAGTTACTCTGACACAAATGTTACACTTGAAATAACTACTACCTCAAACGATAACCCTGATATTCCCGTTGAACCAGTGACACCACTCCCTCAATGGATGGACGTCCAATAAATTGTCCGTTAGTCACTTATAAGAACTCAAAGTGCCTTATCTCATATTAGACAACCTGGTAGACAACTCAATCAACCCCTTAACTTTAAAAATCTTGAAGAACAACTTCAAGGTATTGTTCTTCCTAGAAACACTATAGGGACTAATAATATTACCAATCCTATTGAAGAACTTATCTTTGGTGCTGGAGGATCTGGTATTCCACCATTCCCACTTGGTTCCTCTCCACCTTCTTCAGGAGGTGAATCCTCGGATAAAGGAAGTTCCTCATCTGAACCATATCAACCTTCAACTCCACCAACTCCCATGGAAAACCAAAATAATCCTGCCAAACCTTGGCTCAATCAAGGTGTTGTGGCCGTACCTAGACCCCAACACCCACTACCTAAACATTCAGAGAAATCGCTACCTAAATTTGATTCAGATTCAAAGCAATTAGTTGAGGATCACATCAAGAAATTTATGCTATCTATTAGACTTTGGAGTATCGAACATGAAGATGTCGTGTGAAGATTATTTCCTTACACTTTTGAGGGAAATTCCTCAACTTGTTATTTCTCTCAACAACCTCAGACCATCGTCTCTTGGGATAGGTTTGAAACTTATTTTCTAGAAAAATTTGGGGATAATAAATCTCTAGAAGTTTTAGTGATGGAACTCTCTAGTTTAAATATGAACCTTAAAGAAAAATTGAAAGACTTTAAACAAATATTCCTAACACTAAAAAAAAAATTCCTTGTAGATTCGATGCCCGTAGAAAACTTAATTGTTGCATATTATACGAAGGCCCTACATAACACCATAGCCATATGGGTTAAAAGGTCCAAAAAGAACATGTTGTTAGACGCCTTTGAGGAGGAAATTCATATTGAGAAACATATATTTTGCTTAAAATACAATTTAAGTAGTGAAGCTAAAACAATTTTATCTTCTAAGAAAAAAATAGAAATTCTCGCTAGGCCTCCTCAACCTAAAAATCAACAAGAAACGTTAGACTTGGAGAGCTTGCATATAGCTTTCCAAAAACTATCCAATCAGGTCTTTGACTTAAAAACATCCACCAAGGAGGCATATACAAGAAAAGGAAGTTTCAAACCTCCTTTTAGAAAGCCTTTCTCTCTCTCCAAACTAGTCAAGCTCGACCAAAGAAGGTCTAAATTTCAAAAGTTTACAATATGCTTTGCAAACGATATTAGAAGTGCATGAAAATTCCATTTCTATTCCTCCTAAAAATTTTGATGATACAGTTGAGGAAGAGGTACCAGAAGAGGAGGACTCATCTCCTCCCATTTTCGGACACTTATTGGACAGTATTTTCCAAGCGAATTTTGAAACTGTCCACCCCTACAACACTAGAAGCAAAACACAAAACAAGCCTACACCCTAAACAAGTAAAAAATTGTTTTCAAAATAGCCAACGCCAACTGAAACTAGACAATACCTAGTTGTCCTAGTTTTAGAGTATGATTTAATTGAAGATCTGAAAAAATAAGGGCAAATAGTTTTGTTTTTGAACTGCTGAAATTTCCTCTTATTTCACAGAAAATGCTTCAAAGCATCGCTAAAAACAGTAAAAAGAATGATGTTAGCAGCAAAAAATCAATAGAAATTGACTTAAAAGTTGTTAAAAATGTCCCAACTAAAAAAACATTTGAACACTAAGACAAAACGGACTTAGCAGAAAAAACTGTAGGAAACCTAGATAAAACTGTTTCAGGAACCACAATAAAAAATCAATAGAATTTTGTTGTTTCTGCACGAAAAAATGTGCCCTGTTTTTTATTGAATTTTGATATTTTTAATAGGAATGTACATAATTGTATCATTGACTCTGGTGCATCATCAAATGTGATGCCTTTGTCTGTATGCTAGAAAATTAATGTAAAAGTAAAACCTTTTGATCTAAAAATCATTCAGCTAGATCGAACGAATGTTAAAGTGATCGATGAACTTAAAAATGTGTCGATTAGATTATCATCCAATCCCAAAGTTCATCAAGTAATTTATATTATTGTTGTTCAAGTTTATGGTCTATTTTTAAGAAGAGATTGGTCAAAACAACTACATGGTTATTTTGCTACAGACTAGTCTCATTTGTGGCTGCCTGAAAATAGATAGCCCAACAAAATCAGAATAAAAAAAGAACATTACCTTAAGCATACTGTGATAGATATCAATGATTCAAATGAGCCTTTCGTTACCTCTGCAAATTCGATTGAAATGCAGGAATGAATACCTTTTTTGGTAACTTCATGAATGAAATTTCCTCTATCACTGATCCATAACAACAATATGAAGTTATAGCCTATGCTCAGGCACCAACTTTTCCAAATATGCCAAGTATTTCTAATGACACACAAATCTGGTCCCTATATTTTGATGGATCTAAATCCCGAGAAGGGACAGGTGTCGGTTGTGTACTCATCGACCCTATAAGTAATAAAACATTTATTGCTTGTCGATTATAGTTTGAATGTAAAAAAAAACACAGCCAAGTACGAAGCACTTCAACAAGGACTTAGGAAAGAACTAGACATGGACGTGCAAAATTTGATAGTATTTGGTGATTCAAAAATCATAATTAGATAGGTAAGAAACAAAATACATTGTTAGTGACCACATCTGAAGAGTTACCAAACTGAGGCATGGGGTTTAATGCATAAATTTATAGCATTTAATATAAATTCCATTCCTAGGATGAGTAATTCAGAAGTTGATCTACTAGCCAATGTTTCTTCTAAATTGTTTCCTGCTAAAGGTTTTTCTCCTAATGCATTTTCTATCGAATTTTTATTAAGGCCATCGATTCTAAACAACATCACAAATTGGAGAGTATTTGATGCTGACCAGTAGATCATCAAATTTATGCATATGGAAGACACATTCCAAGATGCAGTTATTGATGAAGACACTCATGATGAGAATCTTCGAGACTTCACGGTAGTATATGATCCTCAATATCCTGAATTGACGTCCGATATGGTAAACTCTATCCCCAAATATGTTGTGAGATTAGACAAATTTTATGACTTACATGACAAGTTTAGAGGGGTAGTAAATTAAAAAACTAAAAGTTCTTCTTTGATCTATGAAAATATTAATTTAGGAACACAAGAAAATAATCAGAATATTAAATTGGGAGAGGGATGTTCTGAACAGGAAGATCCTCTTTTATAAGAATATTCAAAGAATTTAAATATTTTTTTTCTTGGACATATGACGAATTGAAAACTTTCAACCCAAACATCATACAACATATAATCCTTATGAAACCCTAGACTTAGCCTTTTCAATAGAAATTGAGGAAAATATATCCTAAATTGGAACCTACCATTAAAAAGGAACTGAATAAATTACTAGCTGCAAAGATAATTTTTCCAGTTAGGCATACGCAATGGGTATCTAACTTAGTCCCTATAAGGAAGAAAAATGGTGAAATTCGACTTTGTGTCAATTTTCAAAATTTAAACAGAGCATCTGATAAAGATAACTACCATGTTCCTCCAATGGAACAAATTCTACAACAAGTGTATGGTTCCGAGAGACTATATTTATTATTTGGTTTTTTGGGATACAACCAGGTCCTTATGTCTCCTTCGGACCAGCTTAAAACCACCTTTCGTACCTCGTGGGGCACTTACACCTACAAAAAAATGCCTTTTGGACTGATAAATGCCTATGCCACTTTCCAGAGAGCAATGGATATTTCTTTTAGTGGCCTCATTAACCAATCAGTTGTGGTCTATGTTGACGATGTCACTGTCTTTTCAAAAAACAATAAAAATCACTTGTCTCACCTTAGGGTTGACTTAAAACGATGTTGCAAGTTCGACATATCTCTCAATCCTAAAAAATCAGTCTTTGCAGTAGAACAAGGGAAACTGTTTGGATTTATGGTATCTAAATATGGAATGATTATTGATCCTGAGAGAACCCAAGACATTGCTAAAATCCCCCCTCCTTCTTCCAAGAAGGCCATGCAATCCTTTTTGGGTAAGATTAATTTTGCCAGATGATTTGTCCCAAGCTTCTTTGAAATGGTTAGGCCTCTACAAAATATAATTAAAAAGGATGTTTTGTATAGATGGGGACCACAAGAAAATCAATCTTTTGATTCAATAAGAAAATCCATAATAGAAGTACCTTCCCTGATGAGTCTCAATTTTTCTCAGGATTTCACTCTTTACACTTTTGCATCTGAAAGATCCTATGTTGTTGTGCTTACATAGAAAAACATTGAAAGCAATGAGATACCCATTACCTTCACGAGCTCTGTTTTAAAGGAGCAGACCTTAATTACCTCGTGGTAGATCAACATGCATACATTGTTTTTAAATAAGTGAAACACTTCAAGTCTTATCTGTTGAAATCTATGACCAAAGTTGTCATTCCTTACCCCATTGTAAGAAACATGTTAGTACAAAAAGAGTTGGGTGAGAAAAGATAAAATTCGATGACATTGCTATAGGAATATGATCTTGAAATAAATCCTACTCAAATTGTTAGAGGTCAAGGCCTTTGTAAATTTGTGGCTTATTCAGTTGAGGAATTATAAAGTCAAATAAATACATCAACTGTAAATCAACATAATGAAAAATAGATTAGTTCTACACAAACTATGCCCAATTCATGGTATGAAAATATCAGATTTTATTTGCTGCATGGAACTTCTCCTCACAATCTCAATCCCAAAAATAGAAGAACACTTAGGCTTAGATCTACATCTTTCCAATTAATCAATGATATATTATTTCAAAAGAACTTTGAAGGTGTTTTTTTGTGTTCTTTGGAAAAAGAGGAGTCTAAAAAAGCGTTGGTTGAACTTCATTCAGGTGATGTTGGTGGTCATTTTGGTGGAGATACCACTTCCAAAAAAGTGCTAAGGGCTAGATACTATTGGCCTACCATGATTAAATATGCCCATACACTGTCCCGCAAGTGTATAATCTGTCAAAAGGCTGGAGGACGGGTAAAAAAGGCAACTTTTCCTTTTCAACCTATTACTGTAGATGCACCTTTTCAGCAATGGGGCCTAGACATAATAGGACCAATCAATCCCTCGTCCTCGCAATAGCACTAGTACATTCTCATGACAACAGACTATTTCACAACATGGTTTGAAGCTTTACCTTTAAAAATGGTCAACACCAATTAGGTAGTGTCTTTTCTGAACTCCCATATCATCACTCAATTCAGAATTCCTGAATGTTTGGTTTTTGACAATGCTTCATATTTTTCTTCCCTAGATATGAATGTTTTCGCTCTTGAAAAAGGGATTAAATTGAAGTATTCTTACAATTACTACCCTCAAGGGAACGTTCTAGCCAAGTCAACAAATAAGAATTTAATCAAGATTATAAAAAGGACAGTTTCAGAAAACCACAAGAATTGGCACAATGCATTATACAAAGCACATTGGGTTGATAGGGTAACTCCAAAATCCTCCATTGGTAATTCTCCTTTCTTCCTCGTCTACAGAAGAGAAGCCATCGTCCCCCTACATTTATTACTTCCTTCGCTACAATTATCGCAGAAGGTTCAAAAAGAAGAGTGTCCTCCTCTAGAAAATTGGATAAATGATTTATTAAAACTAGAAGAGGTGAGAACACAAGGAAAACAAAAACTTGACTAGCTCCAGCAAATTGTGAAGAGATGGTTTGATGCAATTTCATCTTCTGATAGGAATTTTGATGTTGAGGATTTGGTTCTCAAGTGGGACAAAGAGCATGAGGGTAAGGGGGAACATACCAAGTTCCAAAACTTGTGGCTAGGACCATTTGTAATTTCTGAAAAATTGGGTCCTAGCTCTTTTCGTCTGCATAACTTGGAGGGGAATTCTGACACTTTCCCAGTGAATGGCCAGGCTCTCAAGAGATACTTCTCTTGATGATTTCTGATCCACCCTCTTGTAAATATTTTTAATTTTCTTTTCTATTTTTTATTTTGGTTATTTTCATTTTTCTTGACTTTGATTTGTTTTCTAAATGATTATGTCAAAATCACCATTCATTTTTTGAAGGGAATCACAAGTCTTATGTTGGATTACTGAGAGAGGGGATGAATCAGTAATAGAGAAATTTAATCCTTTTTAACCATATAATCCAAGTGTTATATCAATGTATCATTATCATCCAATAACTGTAGACTAAATAAGCAATGAACAAATGAAAAATAATACACATACATAGTACACCCATGTTTTACGTGGAAACCCAAAGAAGGAGAAAACCACAAAAAAAAAATTCTTATATGTCTTGAAGAATTACATTCATTGGAAGCACCAAATTCCTTTGTTTTCGAACTACAACTGGAAGGAGGCTCCAACCCCCTAGTTTCTAAGTATACAACATGAGGGAAGCTCCAACTCTCCAATTCTCTAGCTACAACTAGAAGGAAGCTACAACCCCCTATGTTCTCCGGCTACAACTAGAATGTGGCTACAACCACCTGTCCTTTCCCCATCCAACCGCCTTGATGTATAAGTAGAATGATGGAACCATTGTCACACTATCACTGTGAGATATATTTTTGTAAACCTATACCAATCAACCTGCACCAAATAACCTATACCAATAACTTGAACCATGCATCAACCATGCATCAACCTATAACTCAACCTGTAATCAACCTGTACCATAAACAAGTGCATCAAACATGCACCAACTTGTACCAAACAACATGTAATCAGCCTTTACCATAAATAAGTGCATAAACCATGCACCAACCTGTACCTCAACTTATACCATGAACAAGTGAATCAACGATGCACCAAAGCTGTACAAATAACCTGTCACAACAAGTTTTCCTATCACAACAACCTATCTCATCAATATTATCAACCAAATCAGATCTACTCACCAATATCAATCACCAAGACAACCCTCAAATATGTCCATCAACCAAGCATAACACAACAACTCATAGTCATCACCAAGATCAATATGTGCTTCTAATAATATACCAATACAAGTATGCTACATCATCCATAAAACATCTGTCAACAATAATATTAACAAGTGCCTCCAACCATGTACCAAGTATGTGCCTATTACGTATCAACTACGCATCAACTATGACTCATCAATATGTACCAACATCATCAACTATACAGCTCAAGTATGTGCCAACTCATCAACTACTTGTCTCAACCATGTACCTCAACCAAAAGACCTCATCAATTTCATCATCCAAATATGATTTGTAACTCTGCAATAGACCTAGTGTATATGATGACATACCTGCAAACCTTCTTTAACTTTTACAACAAGAGAATATCATTTTCATCAAACTTTTCTTTAGTCTCACATGACTAGTTTTGAATTAGTCAACAACCCTAACTTGAAATAATAATAGCTATGTACATGTAATGAATTAAGATTTGAAACTGATACACAATGTTCTTCAGTGTGTTTTATGAAATTTCTCCAGGTGTCACTACTTGGAATCCCTCATAAGAGGATTTATAGAAAAAATGACATACCTTGTTGAATTCTAGCTTATTCTAGAGAGTGACCTTGTACAGCGTGCCCCATGTGGAATATTTTTTGAATCAATATTAAACTATTAAAAATAATACTAAATATTGTATTCTAACCAACACATTTGGTCTTACTAAATTTGGATCTGCTATGAATAATCTATGACGTTTTTACCTGAAACACCTATTTTAGACTAGTTTCAGGACTAGCCACAAACCCTATTTTCCACGGAGTGTAACTCCAAAAATACAATGACCCACAAGATGGATGTTTTACCAAAGATACTTGGATATTGTTCCTCAATGGAATAGCAATTTCACGGTTAGAATCATTCTAGAAAATACTTTATTGCAAAAATGGTGAGATGACCTGTAAATAACATACCTTAGAAAGCATCATAAATTTTTTTTATCCTTCCTTGAATTCTGGCCTTCTTTTCTTCACCTTCCCTCAGAAATTCAGCTAAGATATCCTTTGGTTACTTCAAATACCTATAGATATTCAATATTCTCAAGTTTAATCTAAAATGAGATAGCCTTGCCTCTTATTTATACTCTCCAAGTAGCTTCCTTAAAAACATCTTCTAGGTCACTTTGCCCACTTTCTTTATTTTAGGGTTAACCCACTTCTAATTTCTCCATTAAATTT
>JZKD02S1902956.1:57198-72172 GCA_000966675.3 Picea glauca
ATCAATGGCCCATTTCTCAAATGGTTCAAGGACTATCTGGGGTTGTAGAGGCATTTCATCTGCTTTCCCAGGTTGTCCCATCCGTTGGCAGCTATCACACCTTCGGACATAATCCTGGGCATCACGAAAGATGGAGGGCCAGTAATAACCCATTTACAACACTTTGTGACTTGTTCTTTTATCTGCAAAATGTCCTCCACAGGGTCCATCATGTGCAGCCTTCAGTATCTCATAGATATTATCTTCTGCCACACAACACCGAATCTGTTGGTCAACCCCTGTATGAAACATATATCTTGCCATCCATGAATATTGGGTACTCTGGTGAATAATCTCCCTTTTCTCCTTATATGATAGATGACGAGGCACCTTCCCTGAAGTAAGATAATTAGCAATATCTGCATACCACAGAGTGTTAGCAGATACTGCAAAAAGATGTTCATCTGGAAAATTATCTTCAATTGGTGTATTCTTACCCTCATGTTCTATCTTAGATAAGAAATCTGCAACCACATTGTCCTTCCTTGGTTTATCTACTATAGTAATATCAAATTCCTGTAGTAGAAAAATCCATCTTGTGATACGACCAGGGGTAACAGGTTTATTCATTAAATACTTGATAGCTACATGATCAGTATGCACAAAGGTAGGATACCCAATAATGTAGTGTCGAAATTTATTGATGGCATAAATGACAACAAGGAACTCTTTCTTAGTCACTGTGTAGTTTAATTCAGCAGGAGCCAAATTCTTACTAACATAGTAAACTGTGTATGGTATTTTGTCCTCTTGCTGTCCTAATACTGCACCAACCGCTTTTTTGGAAGCATCCATATGAATATGGAAAGGTAATGCCCAGTTCGACCCTCTAAGGATCAGAGTGCTACATACCAATTCCTTAATTCTCGTAAAGGCTACATCACAGTCCTCTGTCCACACAAAATCTGAATCTTTTGTTAGCAATTGAAAAAGTGGGTGTGCTACTTTAGCAAAATTTTCTATAAAACACCTGTAATAACCAACACAACCAATAAAGCTACGTACCTGCGTGGGCGTTTTGGGTGTCAGGAAATGCTGAATTACCTTTGTCTTTGTTGGGTCCATTCGGATTCCTTTAGTTGAGAGCAAATGTCCTAGAACAATTCCCTCTTCCATCATCATATGGCATTTTCCCATACTCAGCGAGACATGCACTTGTATACACCTTTCGAGAACTTTTTCTAAATTTTTCAGCTCTTCAAGAAATGAATCCCCATATGGAGTAAACTCATCCATGTAGATTTCAACGCTGTCATCTATCAAATCAGAGAAGATTCCCAAAATTTCCCTTTGGAACATTGCAGGAGCATTACACAGGCCAAAAGGAAGGACCCGGTATGTGAATGTTCCCCAGGGGCATGTGGAAGTGGTTTTATCCTGATCTTCAAGAGCTATCTGGATCTGGTTATACCCACTAAACCCATCTAGAAAAGAAAAAAACTTTTTGCCAGCCAATGTGTCCAGAACTTGATCAATAAATGGCAAAGGAAAATGATTTTTCTGTGTTGCCTTATTTAATTCTCGATAATCCACGCATATTTTCCATTTACCATTTTTCTTAGGGACCATTACTAATGGGGAGACCCATTGGCTATCTGAGATGGGGTAAATAAAACCTACATCTAGTAATTTCTGAAGTTCTTCTTTCACAACATTTTTCAATGCGGGGTTCATCCTTCTCTGAGGTTGTCTCACAGGACAACAATCCTCCTTAATGTATATATGATGGGTACATGAATTAGTAGGGATCCCTTTCATTTCTGTATAATCCCAGGTGAAGGCCTCTTTGTGTTTCTGAAGGACATCCACGAGTTGCTTCTTCTGGGATTTTGATAGGGTTGAATTAATATTCAGGGTTTTTCCTGGTTCTCGTTCTACTGGGACACTTTCACTAGGTGCATCAACAAGTATCTCCTCTGATCCTTCTGCTGTTTCAATCGTTTCTTGAGTCTCATAGCTTAGGATAGATTCTAGGAATTGTTGATTCGTTTCGGAAATGGAGAAATGATCATCCATAAAAGAGGTGATTACATCATCTTCCGATTCTATTTTCAACTGAAGGGCTTGTTCAATAGTGAGAATTGGCCTCAATTCCTCATTTTCTGTTTCGGGCTCTTTCCTAAATAAAATTTTCTTGCTCCCTGCTGGTTTTATGGATGGGCTTGGTTCTGCAGGTGGGTATAACACTAAGTTCTTAATGTTGTGCCCATTGGAAATAACCATGTGCCTTGATCGACACCCAATGTAAGCATCTGCAGTAGCCAACCATGGTCTACCCAAAATCAAAGGATGGCTGCCCACCGAAGATTATGTCTGTAAGATCAGGAAATCTCTGGGATAGTGCCATGAATCCACTGAAATTGTTACATCTTCCAACTTTCCTACAGATTTGACTGTGGATTGGTCTGCCAATTCCAATACTGTAGGTGTATGTTTCAAGTTACGAAGACATAAAGCATGCATGGTTTCAGTGGTGATAACGTTGATGGCAGCACCCAGGTCTACCAACACATTCAGAATCTGTACCCCATTAATTTGTGCTGTCAGAATTGGGTTCCCTGGATCTCCATACTTTTCAGGCATTGACTTTCCTGTCATGAAATCTGATAATTTTCCCATAACATGAATGGTAAGGGGGTCTTTGGATTTCTTTGCAGGTTTCTTTGAACAGTATTCCCTAAGAGTATTTGCATATATTGGCACATCCTTCATAGCTTGTAACAAGGGAATTTTAACAAATAAGTTATGCAATTCTCCTAATAAATCAAATTCAGCTTGAGGGCTTGATTTACTCAAAGTTAGTCTCTCTGGGTAAGGTGGTTTAGATTGATGTTGTTTTACAGGAGGTGTCTGGTTTCTATCAGTTTGTTTTGGCTCTTTATTAATTGGTTCTGATTCCTTATCTTCACTATCAAGTTGTTCAATGGTAACTGGAGAAGGTTGAACATTAACTGTCCACCTTGATCGTAGATTCATTTCATACAACTATGCAGTGGAAATGCTATATGAAGGTAGGTTAAGAATGTCAGTTTGATGAGCTCCCTTGCTATTAGGATTCATATCAGGTTGGATTGGGAGCTTAGGATGGGTAGGTTGATTACCGGAGGCACATTAGAAGGCAGTTGGAGTTGCTGTTGTGGCATCAATTGAGAAAATTGCCCAAGAGGGGATCCTCGCCAAGTTGGAGCCCATAGGGAGCTTGAACTGGCTTGAGGGTTCTACCACTGCCATGGTGGAAACTGGTATTGTGGCCGCATGGAAGGATAGGGCATGGACTGAAGATTCATATTAGAATTATTGAAATACTGAGATGGATATGAGTACATACCTTGATTTCCCATTGGTGGTCGAGGTTGCCATGGCTTTCTAGACCCCATGAGGTACAGTTGCTCCATGTCTTTCCCCGTTCCTTGAAATACTACTTTTAGGCCTGGCAGGGAGGGGCATGAGCTTGTTGCATGATTTAGCTCAGAGATTGCACATTCCTCTATGGAGTTTAGTGGGCATTCCCTCTCTGGATTCTTCTTTCTACACGTCGGGCAAAATATTTCCATAGTCCTGTCCAATTCCAGTTGCTTCTGTTTTACTTGCAGTGTATCCATCTGTGTTGACAGGGTGCTGAGGATATCCATCCTCAGATTGTCTAGCAGGTTTTTGATTTCTACTTTCGTAACACCTCCACTAGACCCTTTTACTGAGATAATTCCTTGTCTATTTCTTGCAAGCCCCCTTGAGCACTGAATGCATAATTCACAGATACCTTCGAAGATTTCCTTAGATATGTCTCCCTTTCCCACAATGTTCAATAGTTCCATCGAGTCCTCACGAAAAGATCGGAGGAGGATAATTTTTAAAATTTCCTTATCCAGGTCAGAGTGACCCGACCTCTGTAAGGTGTACTTGAATCGTTCCACACAATCTTCCAAACTCTTGTCCTCTTTTTGTGCAAACTTGAAAAGTTCTTCCTTAATGTTCCAGGATTTACAGTAATCCTGGTATTTTTCCAAAAAAATTGTTCGCATATCATCTCGTGTGGAAATAGAGCTTTCTCCAAGGCCCATGAACCATCACAGAGCCGTTCCTTTTAATGTAGAAGGATTTTTTTTTAACTTTTGGGCCTCCGTCGTATAGTCATACCCCCGGCACACCATGTCAAACTTGAATAGAAATGTGTCGAGATCTTCTGAAACAAGCCCATGAAATTTTGGTAAGGATGCTAATGGAATAGGCTTTGTGGGCACACCAGCTCCTAAATCTCCGATTGGAAAATCAATAGTGGAGGTTGTGGGAGCCATAAATATCTTCCAATAACTGCTGGGTATTTCACCAGGCTTTGTAGGAGATGGCTGAGGCTTCCTTATCCCTTGGATCTGAGTCGCTTTAGCAACACTTCCCCGGTCCCTTGGTGATGCAAATACTCCTTCGATCCCTTCTCCCGCATCCTTATGACTTGATCCCTCGGCTACAACCTCCTCTCTCTTGCTGGAGTGGTCTGACTCTGTCGAGGTTCTGCTTGTGACCTCTTTCGCCTCTGTTACCAACATAATATTTCCCTGGTCTGGTATGGTACTAGATGTTTCTTCAACTGTTGGAGGGACTTGTTGTGTCGTATCTATTGAAGGAAAATCTCCCTACGGACAGGTAGATCTCCTCAAAGAGCTAGACTTTTAACTCTAAGACAAAAAGTGCTTATCATGGTCACTAACTTCCTTTTAGATCTAGGTGGACTAGTGTGTGAGAAGGAAGGATAAAAGAAGTACCTTTTACCGGTGTTTGTCCCTGCACGCTCCGAGTTGAGCTCCAATCTTTCGCTCTTCGATAAGCCCTGTAGACAAACAAAGTACGACCACTTCTTACTCTATCAAAATTAGTCCGAAATAGGTCTATCTACTAAAGAGACAAATTCATGTGAGATTGAAGACGAATTAGAAAGAAACAAGCCAAGCAAATTATATTAATGAGGACAAAACATTGCTTACAACCATAGATGAATTGCAACAGTTTCATCAAGTCCTCCTTGTCTATCCCTTGCTCAAAAGATCCACGATCCGAATGATGACAGCTTCACTGATTGCTCCCTATGAGATCATAGGTCTCTTGCTTCCAAATTATCTCTGTTCCAGCACCACTTATGAGATCATAACTTTGGTTTGATTCTCCTTTTTGTAGTCCCCTTTCACCATGAGAAAGCTTGCTTATATAGCCTTGTAGAGGCTCACCAACTTGAGATATCCTTGGGGAAGTTGAGGATTTGCCTCCTTCAGTTGAGTATCTTCCCTAAGATCATGGCTGGACTAGGGATTCGAATCCAACTGCCTTCCAAGAATGAAAATATCCTTTCCCCATTCATCTCAACAACTCAACTGCTGCCTTAAATAGGTAGCGCTCCCTTAAAAGGGCCATCAGAGCACTACAACACTCCCTAGTAGGCTTAAGGGGGGTGCCAACGCTCCTAAAGACACCAACGTTCCCTCAAAAGGGCCGAAGGAGCTTTATAACGCTCCTAGACAGTGTAAGGGGGAGTTCCAGCGCCCCCAGAAGAGGTATAGGGGAGCGCTCTCCTTCAAAAGCTTAGTTTTTTGAGTGTTTTCAGATGACAAAAGGTTCATGAGCCCAGTTAACCTTTCCTCCTCTTCCAAATAAAGTGTTTGATATGTGCCAAGTGTCCTCTTGATGTCATTTACAGGCACGACATGGGCATCATGGCAGTATGCTTTCTTTAACACTTGCGACACTTGTGAGCAAAAAGCGACACTTGCGAACCTTGTAATGATGAAATTTGCGACACTATCAAAGTGAGTATTTTTGATGTGTAATATATTGCCCCCCAAAGTATGAAGTTAGAATATGAGAATTGATAATTGAAATACTTTGTAGACTTTCAAGCAAGGGTATAGACGCAGAGAACCTGACAAAAGCTACACACAAACATCCAACAAATATTATGAAATGTTTCAAACCCAAGGCAGGCATACCTATGCTTGGGTGATCAAGACTTGCAAGATATGGCCGCCATAAAATACACCGCAGATCCATAATAGTATTGATAAAAGGGTATAGCCACTGAAAATACACTATGGATCTATACGCTTATGACATGAACTGATCGTAGCCACGAAGAATACACAGTGGATCTACGAGATGACAAGACATAGCCATGACCAATACAAAGTGGATCTATGTAACAGTATATGTATCATTTGATCAAGAGAAATTCCTTCGCAACCTGGGAAAAGCATATATAAAAGTGATCACTCAACCTAGGGTCTTCTTACCGATCCCAATGTGGTACAAATCTAACCATGTGAATAGATGTCCTGATGTCGAACATGGCAGAAACCACTTGATTACCGATCAATGATGGAAACCGTTAACAAGTGCGAGGGAGATCACCGTTAATGTCAATGATTCCCAAGGTACCCTAGTACATTCCAGCGAATGTGAATGGATGAGCTGGAGTTGAACATCCATGGAATCATCCGATTGGAGGTTAGTGATGTAAACCTGCTGTCGGATGTGAGGAGGCCTGCCATTGAGACATGCAGGTCCCAAAGTACTAACTGGTTTCTAAGTTTAATTCCGAGGTAATGTGTTGAAGTCGCCAGAAATAGGCTCGTCGAAGGAGGGCCTTGATGTATCCCCCATCAATGAAACGAAACAGACATAGAGATGTGATTGGTAGATCAAATGAACATGGACTGACACAGGTATTGAGACAAGATATTTGTGATGGCTGACTCTTGAGGCGGATACTTCCCTTGAACACTGAGGCATGAAAGTAGAAACATGACATGGACCAAAACTTGATGATGCAGTGGATGCTGTGACTTACGTCAGGTGACCCAAAGGAGTGAAAGAAACTCAAAGGATTGGCTTAGTGCAGAGGTTCAACAGATTATAATGCATGCAACAGACAAAGTGCCATGTTCAAGGGCGACTCTAAGAGTTACTTTGTGATGTTCTCAAAAAACTGCTTGGCTTGCTTCTTTCAATTCCCCCCCCATCCAGATAGACGAGTACCTCTTTTTAATTTAATGAGCTCGAGGAGGGTAAAACATTCTCGATATAACTCACCTTCAGATAGTTCCTCTTCCTTTGTTTAACGAACCAGAAGAAGTAAGGGTTCGGTCCCATATGGGCCTATTGATGTGTGTTTTAGCGAGTCCAAAGACAAAAAACTCAAAGGTTTTTCATGATTATAGAGTCTGGAAAAACACTTAAAAGAGAACTCTCTCAGTTCCTTTTTTGTACAGTTAGTCTCACGAGGCCGAAAAAGAGATAAACTACCACTCGAAAGACGCCCTTTTGAACCTTTTAACGAGCGTGAAAGGAAGCAAGATCACTCGACAATCTTTTCATATTTAGAGAGTCTGAAAAGAGTTTAAAGATGACTCTAGGGGGTTCCTTTTTCGTGTGTCCATGCGGGTCCAAAAAAGAGATAAAAGTCTACCCAGTGCGTTCTCATGTTTTTGAGCTTGAAAACGAACTAAGACTATCCTCATGGATGTGACAAGGTAAGCAAACGATCAGAACTGCTTGGAAACCTGTAGTGTCAAAACTGCAATCCAGAGGTTTGGTGAAGCCATTATATTGTTAGAGAAACCCATAAATAACTATACCTTATAAAAAATGGAAATTTATAAATAGTAATACAAGAAAAATCTTCATTTACCATTTCATTTTGCATAAGGATTTGTAGCAGTGGAGATTCTCACTTTGGAGGTGGATCTTGTTTCGCTTGATACCGGAGCTGCGGTTGACCGTTTCTCTTGCCATTTGGACCAGGTAGATCTTCATTTCTCCTTCTTTCAATCACATGGTTCAATATTCCTTTTCATAGCAATATTTAAATTAAAAAATGAAGCCCTAAGTCACTCCAAAAAGATCAAATCAGCCTCTATGGAAAATGATGGGAAAAAGACATTCTTTTGCAAAAACGTTTTTAGAAGGTGATAGCAAAGATGCCAACGCCTTAACACTTGAATAGGTGGGTCGTTTTTGTCAAAGAATCCATAAAAAATTCAAACATATGCCCACGCAACCATTGATGGAAATTGTTTTAATTTTAAACGTTTTATTGCTGCATATGGCGCATTGAGTAATAAAAAGATGGTGTGGTCCTTTTTGAACAATGTGAGCATTAGATTTCAAGTTTTTAAACTGCTTAAGAAATTGCCGAAATTGCCGAAAAATTGAATAATGAAATTCTTTGTTTTTTTTGTTTGTAGGTGATTTCGGCGACCATGATCGAGTGGAAAGAATGAGAGCATGAGATCAATGATTTGGCTACTTTGCGGAGTCCTCGCACATGGGACATGTTGAGAGCTTGTGGCCTACTGAAATTCTTCAAATTGCAAAAGATGAAGAAGGAGATTCTTCTGCTTGAGCACATAATTATCTTGTGGGATGTCATGGAGAAAGGGTTTCGGATTGAAATATAGCTTCTAACCATCGAGTTGGAAGACGTATATTTCTTGACTGGCCTCTCAAAAAGAGGGGTTCCTATATCTTTTTCCAGACAGAGGGTGCTTCCTAAGCAAGTGGGCGTGTATCTGGCACGTCATTGTGTCCTAGGAGCAAGACTGGTGGGGGGTAGAATCCCTATCAAGGATATCAGAGAGTCACCCCTTCGGTCCATTTTTTTTGCCATCATGAGCATGATGGGGAGAACTAGCACACATCTGGCATCAAGATCACAAGTAGCTTATGGCGTACAATGTTTGGAACCAACACTGTTTAACTGGAGTGCAGGGTTTCTTCAGAATGTGAAGGAACAGGTTTCGCGGTGTAGGATGGGGCAGAAACAGTTAAGATACAACTCTTTCTTGGTCTCATTCTTCTTAGAGAAAATCCCCTAGATGCAGCCTCTGATAGCACTGGTAGTATGACCAGTGGGAGAACCACGGATGGAACGGTGGACTAGTCTGTCTCCGAGACTAGTGGCAGAGTCAGAGTTTCGTTTCACTGGTGACTTCTTTGCTTGGCTGAGACGCTAGTATCTTTGGATAGAAGACTTCCCGTATGCGGAGGTGGACTTTCACGGGAGCATGGATTTGATTCTACCCATGGGGGGATATTGGGATGCATCAGGTGAGAGACTAAGCGACACCTTGTCTAGTTTTTTAATGTATATATTTTTTTTGGGTACGTAGAAGAGTTTTTAATGGATGTATCGTTTTCAACATGTAGACAAGGGATAAGTGCACCTGACTGAGATACCGATACTAGGACGTCGTGGGGCTGCCTCGGTTGCAGCAGATCCAGGGGCACCAGTGATAGAAAATCTCCCTGGAGTCGCCAGTTTCTGTTGAAGGAAAATATCCCTGCGGACAGGTAGATCTCCTCAAAGAGATAGACTTTTAACTCTAAGACAGAAAGTGCTTATCATGGTCACTGACTTTCTTTTAAATCTAGGTGGACTAGTGTGTGAGAAGGAAGGAGAAAAGAAGTACATTTTACTGGTGTTTGTCCCTGCACGCTCCGAGTTGAGCTCCAATCTTTCGCTCTTCGATAAGCCCTGTAGACAAAAAAAGTACGACCACTTCCTACTCTATCAAAATTAGTCCGAAATAGGTCTATCTACTAAAGAGACAAATTCATGTGAGATTGAAGACGAATTAGAAAGAAACAGGCCAAGCAAATTATATTAACGAGGACAAAACATTTCTTACAACCATAGATGAATTGCAGCAGTTTCGTCAAGTCCTCCTTGTCTATCCCTTGCTCAAAAGATCCACGATCCGAATGATGATAGCTTCACTGATTGCTCCCTATGATATCATAGGTCTCTTGCTTCCAAATTATCTTTGTTCCAGCACCACTTATGAGATCATAAGTTTGGTGTGATTCTCCTTTTTGTAGTCCCCTTTCACCATGAGAAAGCTTGCTTATATAGCCTTGGAGAGGCTCAACAACTTGATATATCCTTGGGGAAGTTGAGGATTTGCCTCCTTCAGTTGAGGATCTGCCCTAAGATCATGGCTGGACTAGGGATTCAAATCCAACTGCCTTCCAAGAATGAAAATATCCTTCCCCCATTCATCTCAACAACTCAACTGCTGCCTAAAATAGGTAGCGCTCCCTTAAAAGGGCCATCAGAGCGCTACAACGCTCCCCAGTAGGCTTAAGGGGGGTGCTAGCGCTCCTAAAGACACTAGTGCTCCCTTAAAAGGGCCAAAGGAGCTTTATAATGCTCCCAAACAGTGTAAGGGGGAGTGCCAGTGCTCCCAGAAGAGGTATAGGGGAGCGCTCTCCTTCAAAAGCTTAGTTTTTTGAGTGTTTTTAGATGGCAAATGGTTCATGAGCCCAGTTAACCTTTCCTCTTCCCAGTTAACCTTTCCTCTTCCAAATCAAGTGTTTGACATGTGCCAAGTGTCCTCTTGATGTCGTTTACAGGCACAACATGGGCATCATGGCAGTATGCTTTCTTTAACCCTTGCGACACTTGTGAGCAAAAAGCGACACTTACGAACCTTGTAATGACGACATTTGCGACACTATCAAAGTGAGTATTTTTGATGTGTAATAATATCACCCAAGAATGTTGTAGACAACACTTGTTGATCTACTGATTGTCCCTCAGACTTCACTCTTCGTGCCCTTGGTCTCACAGCTGCGCGAGATGATGTTTCTGATTCAACCTTTGCTATAATCTGCTGGATGTAGGTCTTTCTTCCCAAATCTGGTCCTCCCTTCTTTGGGGCTTTCCCTCTGCCCCTGTTATTCAGTTCTTTATTCATATAAGTGTTGGTATGACAGAGGGTCTTGGCATGAACCTACAATGATTTAGTCTTGAAGTAAGGTGTCAAAGGACCATTCCTTCCCCAAGATGAAAGATCTTACAAAAAGAAAGGTAGCTAAAAAAAACAAGAGTCTAAGGTTCAGGGCTTGGAGCAGGGCGTCATAGGACTCTTCCCTCCCTTGGACAAGAATCAGGAAAAAACACACACCACGAAAAGACCTGATACTTTTCAAATCTGAAGTAGGGCATCAAAAGACTCCTCCCTCCCCAGGGTAAAATCTAGGGTTTCCCCAAAAAAAACACACACAAGGGTTTGAAAGAAGTAAATCTAACTCAGGGTCTAGAGCAGGGTGTCAAAGGAATCCTCCCTCCCTAAGACAAGAGATTGGCAAAAACGGAAAATCAAAAATAAAAAGAAGCGGAAAGAACACCTACTCTCAGGACTTGAAGCAGAGTGAGAAAGCTAGTTCTCTCCCCAGGATGAGAGATTGACCCTCTGGTTGGTCTGGATCATTGTGTTGCACCTTGTTAGCCTCCCCGGCAACGGCGCCAAAATGTTGGTGTTCGGGTATGAATGATTTATTCATCCTTTTCCTACATTAATTTATCAATCTGAGTGCGTATTATTTCAAGGCAACGTGCAAGGTATATGCAGGGGCAAGAGCACAATTCATTCCGGCCAAGGGTTCACGATTAAGATTCAAAGCATTGCTGTAAAACTGGATTAACTACAACTTCCGAAAAGTAGTCATAAGAATCAAAACACTATAACAACAAGCATAAACTGATAAATAACACACACAAAAAGATGCAACACCTGATCAAAAGAGCGGGCCCAACTCTCTGATCAGGGCTATGTTAGTCACAACGAAGATGAAAACAACAAAATAGATAGTGTTTTATAAATCTGAAAAGGGTTATTACAATCTCAATGGGGACATCCCTAGTTACAAGAATAAACTGTCTTTTATACATCGAGCGAGAGAACATCCTCTTTCCCCAAAACATGGTAACCATATCCCCAAAAATATACATTAGTTGGAACGACACTAGTATTAGATAGACAAGATCAGCGAGATGCCCAAGATGGTTCATGGATCTACGACTCCACCTGCGTGGCCTCTTTATGGCTTGGTTGTTGCTGTGAACAGCGGATCGGCTATGGAATGAAGCCTTGGTCCTATTCTCCAGTAGTCACAGTCAAACACTTGTTTTAGTGCTGCGAATAGGCAAAACTCCGTGACTTTATTTCATTAATAAAATATTCCAATAGACAAGACAGGGGTATTTACCTTACAGGTTTAGCATAGTAAACATAGGTAAATAAGTGCAAAAAGGTCAAAAAGGTAATGGAAATGTAGCAGAAAGATAGCCCGATTTGGTGCCCAACAACAATCACCCTGAAGTCTCTTCAAGTCCTCCGGCAGAAACAATAAGTCGTTTCTAGTAGTTACACTGTGAACCTCCAAAAACCGCATCAACAACTAAATCACCACTGATCGATTAACTGTGAAGAGAAAAAGTAGCCCTTCGATCATATTCCTGAATAACCTGCACCGTTGGATCATAAAGGATGGGTCTCGTGCTTATTTCTCCATTTCACAATTCGACATTTTGACATTTCGACATTCCTGTGGTGAGGCATCTCGTCTTTCCAAGTCACGATCTCCGAAATGGAGATTAGCTTTGTGCTACCTTCTCCCTTGAGCCTTTGTCGATGTGACCATAGGTGATGACCAAGGGCCAATTCTGAACACGCATTTCACATTTCGCATTTCGCATTTCGGGGATTCTGTGATGAGTCGTCTCGACTCTCCATGTCCAAACCTCCGAAATGGAGCTTGTCTCTTCAATCTCTTCTATACAACTCTTCGACAATGTGACCACCGGCGGTGACCGAGTGCTTATCCATACAACACTTTCGCAATTTTGCATTTCAGCACTTCAGGACTCCTGTGATGAAGAGTCTTGACTCTTGACTCCTCCAACTCCCGGTATCCAAAACTCCGTTTGATGTGCCTATTTTGGGATTTTCGGCGTTTCACATTTCGGCACTTCGGGACTCCTGTGATGAAGAGTCTCTACTCTTGACTCCTCCAACTCCTGGTATCCGAAACTCCAGTTGATGTGCCTATTTCGAGATTTTTTGCGTTTCGCATTTCGGCACTTCGGGACTCCTGTGATGAAGAGTATCGACTCTTGACTCCTCCAACTCCCGGTATCCGAAACTCCAGTTGATGTGTCTGTTTTAGGATTTTTGTCGTTTCGCATTTCGGCACTTTGAGACTCCTATGATGAAGAGTCTCGACTCTTGATTCCTCCAACTCCCGGTATCTAGAACTCTGAAATGGAGTCTTTGTTTCTGATACCCGAAATGGAATTTAGCTTCTGATCTTGCCATGCGATCATCGTTGTGCTACTGGTCGTTATCTTTGCCATCAATGACAAACACACATACACTGCACTCTGCATGCACCTCTGCACTATCTCTTCTGGTCTTCACGTGCTTGCTCTTTTGTGTCTTCCAAAAATACTTCTGGTGCCCGCCTGACACATTATACCTGTACTCAAGCCATCATCGTTGTTGTACTTGCCATCAATGACAAGCATACGCTGCCTGTAAAACATGCCAACAGAAGGTTGAGTTCTTTGCAAGATGAATGGCACTCTTGCTATCACAATACAACCTACTATTGTCTTTCTTCTTTCCCAATTCCTCCATAAACCTCTGTAACCAAATCATCTCTTTACTAGCCTCTGTAGTAGCAACATACTATGCCTCTGTGGTTGAAAGTGAAATAACCTTTTGCAGTTTCGAAATCCAACTTACTATTGTTCCACCTATAGTAAAAACATAACCTTTGGTGCTTCTCCTGCTATCTTTATCACCTGCCATATTTGAATCAACATATCCCTGTAGAACAATGTCTGAACCTCCCAGACATAATGCATGAGTACAAGTACCTCTAAAATACATGAGAATCCACTTTACTTTCTCCCAATGTTATTTACCTTACTTCTTCATATACCTGATCACAACTCCCACTTCATGTGCAATATTTCATCTTGTGCAAACCACCACATACTTCAAGCTGCCAACTGCTTATGAATAAGGGACCCTGGACATGTATTCTATCTCCTCCTGTGTCTTGGGACACATTTCCTTCTTTAATTTGAAATGGTTTTCCAAAGGTGTACTAACTGGTTTTGCATTCTGCATTCTAAACCTCTCCAACACCTTGTCTATGTACTCACCCTGAGACGATGTCAATTTGTGATTTTTCCTGTCTCTTGTTATTCTCATACCAAGAATTTTCTTTGCAACACCCAAATCCTTCATTGAAAATGAATTAGATAATTTCTTCTTGAGCACATTTATATCCTGCATATTAGACTCTGCAACAAGCATGTCATCTACATACAATAGAAAGATAATATAGTTTCCATTTTCTAGCCTTTTAAAATAAACGCAGTGATCAAAATGACATCTACTATAACCTTATTTTGTCATAAACCTGTCAAACTTCAAATACCACTACCTTGGAGCTTTCTTCAATCCATACAAGATCTTCTTCTACCTGCATACCAAATTCTCCTTCCCTTTGACCTCACACCCGTATGGTTGTTGCATATAAATCTCTTCCTCTAAATCCCCATAGAGAAAAGTTGTTTTTACATCTAACTGTTCAAGATGGAAATCTTCTACTGCCAAAAGACCTAAAATAGTCCTAATTGAAGTCATTTTAACAACAAGAGAAAATATTTCATCAAAATATATACCTTCCTTTTGTGCAAACCCCTTTACAACAAGCCTATCCTTGTACCGCTTTTTTCCTCCATCTTCTTCCTTCAACTTGTAAACCCATTTATTCTGTAATGCTCTTTTTCCTGCAGGAAAATGAACCAAATCCCAAGTTTGGTTATTTACTAGGGAATCCATTTACTCTTTCATTCCTTGCTCCCACTTCTTTTTGGTGTCTACCTGCATTACCTCTTCGCAACATTCTGGTTCACCAGAATCAGTCAACAATAAATAATACAATGAAGGAGAGTACCATTCAGGGGGTCTACTTAACCTAGTAGATCTTCTAACATCACTTGCAAGAGTTTGAGGTGCCTATTGCTCCTGTTGTTGTACATTTTGATTTTCTGGTACCTTTGGAATTTCTTTTTCAGTGATCTCATCAAGCATTG
>JZKD02S1902956.1:92874-107150 GCA_000966675.3 Picea glauca
TGCCTAACTACAAATGCATACTAATGCATACTAAAGAAACACACTTTTACCTAACGACATATTAGACCAAGTAGATCTTAACTAACTCCTAAGTGTCTAAATATCCTAACAGCTTGTTCCCCTTCTGCCTCTGCTCCCTTTTAAACTTCCTCTTGTCTTCCCAAGCTCTTTGGAGAGTAGGATTTCCTCTATGTTGATTATATAAACACTTTTCCTTCCTTATGGTTTCTTCCATAGTTTTAGGATCATCATAGTGGATTTTGTCATTGATAAAAGATGGCGGCCCACTCATATATCTCTGGATCTTGACTATCTCATCCTTAATGAAAGGGACATACTTCAAAAACTCTAGAAATATCCTTTCATATTCATCTATAGTCATGCTACCCAATTCAAGTTCAAATAACTCTTTCATCTTTCTGTCATAATATCTCTTGGTTAAGTACTTCTTTTCAAAATGTTTCTTGAATTCTCTCCATGTGACATCCTTCTCTTTGATGTGTTGCACTTGCACAAGATGATCCCACCTCATGGATGCCTTTACTTTCATCTGATAGATTGTGATTCTTCCTTCTACATGAGAGGAATAATTATGCAATTGGAAATATTTCCTCATGCTAAGTATCCATGTCTCAGCCTCTTCATCTTTATGATGCTTTCCATCAAAAATAGGAGGTTTGATACTATTCATTTCACCCTTCAGTTCATCGACTTCAGATCTCCTATTCTTTTGGGTAGGAGATGGACTTGAACTGCTATGTGGCCTCCTTTTGGAATGCCTTTGGGAGTGCTGGTGATGTCTGTTACCACTTCTTTCTCTTCCTTCCTCATCAGGGGACCTATCACTCCCTGATTTACTGGATCCACTTTCCTTATCCAACTTCTTTTCAATTCTTTCCAGTCTCCTCATCAACTTCATATTGAAGTCTTCTTGTTACCACTTGGATTTATTAAGCCTTTCGTTATTTGCCTGGTGAATTTGGACATCTTTTTGCAAATTTTTAATGATTTTCATCAAGCCCATGTCTTTATCCATTTATTCTCCATGCCCATTGGAGTTTGTTCCTTCAACTCCCAAATGGACATCCATTCCTCTAACTTCATCCTCTTTACTATAAGCATCCTGTTCCACTTCCATTTCTTTGCACTATGTGACAATTTGGTCTAGTTTAGACAATTGCTAATTCTGCAAAATGTGCAGTCAACCGAATTTTGTCAGGCTATCAGTCCTTATTAATTTTTCCAGAATAACTTAAACAATTTGATTCAACAAAAAAATAACAGACTCCATTTTTTGTGGGTCTTTGGTGGATCAAGAATCCCCACGACTCTATATCCGAGCCATGTTCTATTCTACAATTCACTTTTGGGCACTATCCCCTTTTCCTTCAGCCCTTAATTCGCATGTGACCATGACTGTGACCAAGTGCTGATAGTTGGGTGCTTATCCGAAGCCTTGAAACTTTGAGGCTTTGGAGCTTCATAGGTTTCCCCTTTTTTCATATCACAACAAATATTATGGATTGACACATTGGAGAAATCGCGAAGTGGGGTGGATCAATGGTCCTCGGCTCTCCAACATCCAAGGAATGATATTTACTACGAAACTCTAGGCTTCAGAAGTTTTGGGTTGTCCATACTCTTAATCCTTCCAAAGTGTCAAGTCTTCGGACTGTTGCAGCTATTGCCAAGTAAAAATTCATATGAAACATGGCATGCCTAGGGGAGATCCATGTCACTCGGGTGACATCATCACTCCACATCATATCCCCTACTTCGATACTTCCTGGATCTAGGACTTAGGAGCTTCATGGTTCTAGGACTTCAGAGGATTTCACATTTGTGCACCCAAAAAATTATGAACTGTGAACCTACGAATACTTCCACATCACCCTCGGTGACATCATCACGTTACGTCACTTCAACGCTATGGGAGTTCGGGGATTTATTCCTCCTACTCCCTCATGAACCATTTCTTCTGGAGTGTCAAGTCTTCAGACCTTGGGATCTGACGCCATGCGTCACCTGTGACCAATGGTTGAGATTAACTCTGGCCTTCAAGAGTTCTCTACTCAATGCTAACTGTAACACCTTTCCTTCGGAGTACCAAGTCTTTGAAATTCACAATCTGGCGCCACGCGTCTACTGGGGGAAATTTATCGTGGTCCCAGTCTAGTTAAATTTTTCGCCAAGGTTTTAACTACTTTATTTAACCATAAGGGGCTCCACTACCCATGCTCGAGAGGAGTGTCACGTGGTGAATCACTAGAAGAAGACACATGGACCGATGAAATAGGTGACATGTGTCATGTTCTAGCTGGCATAACCATTCTTGACAGGTTCTTAAATCCCTAACACGTGGCACACATTCCATGTGTCCACGTAATTTAAAGTGACATCAGCAAGCCACGTCACTTCAGGACTTTGGGCTTGGGAAGATTTCACACTAGCACACTCCATTTCTCCCGAACATCGAACTCCCAAAAAATGTGATCTTATGACACACGTCTCCTCTTATGAACGGTTCAGATGAACTCTAGACTTCGAGAGTTTTCCCTCTATCACACTTTGTTCCTCTCGAATGTTGAATTCTTGAACAAGCTAATCTGCCGACACATGTCCCTTTTGATAAACGGTTCAGATTAACTCCAGAGTTTGGGACTTTAGGACTTCTGGAGTTTTCACTCTATCACACTTTGTTTCTCCCGAATGCAAAATTCCCGAACAAGCTAATCTGTCGACATGTGTCCCTTTTGATGAATGGTACAAATAAACTCTAGAATTTGGGACTTCAGGAGTTTTCACTCTATCACACTTTGTTTCTTCCAAATGCTGAATTCCTGAACAATATAATATGCCGACATGTATCCCTTTTGATGAATGGTCCAGATTAACTCCGGACTTCAGAAGTTTTCACTCTGTCACACTTTGTTTCTCCCAAATGCCGAATTCCTGAACAAGCCAATCTGCCAAAATGTGTCCCCTTTTGATGAATGGTCTGTATTAACTCTGGACTTTGGGACTTCGGGAGTTTTCACTCTAGCACACTCCATTTCTCTCGAATGTTGAATTCTCGAACAAGACAATATACTGACATGTGTCCCCTTTTGATGAATGGTCTGGATTAACTCTGGACTTCGAGAGTTTTCAATCTAGCACACTCCATTTCTCCCTAAGTGTCGAACTTCCAAACTTCTGTGAGATCTACGACTCACAATCACTTGCACACAGATTTGATGGTTGAGATTTGTTCATCATTGTTGCACCTTACCTCTTTCTCTTGACTCGATATAATGACTCTAATCTATCTTTGGCCGATCCAATGGTCAAGCACTTTTCCCTAGATCTACGACATAGATCCCCTCTGATACTTTGGAGCTTCACCGCTTTTTCTCCCCTTTTACAACAAGTAACTTCAAACAACTAGAGCGATGAAGTCTTGAAGGACTTCGATGCTTAACCACCATGCTCCTTTTCCCAGATCTGACGGTTGTGAAGGATCCTCCTTCTCCCGAATAGATCCTACGGTCCAAATTATAAACTCTATGGCCTAATACCATGGTTGTAGTGGTATCCTTCGTCTGTAGGTTTTCTTGAACCGTTATACTTCCTGAGCTTCTGAACACAGTCCAAGTTCTCACACGATGCCTTCCCGACACTCAAGAACGCTCTAAACTTTGAATTTTGTCCCTCTCGACAACAATTCACTCTGAAACCTTCACTTCAACTTCCACTAACATGGCCCATCCAGAATTAGTGCTGAAACCATGGTTCTGATACCATTCTGTAACATCCCCGACCACCTAAGTTGAGCCATGCTACTCTAGAAAACACTCTGATACCATTTTGAAATGTTCCTAGTTGAATTTTTCGCCAAGGTTTTAACTACTTTATTTAACCATAAGGGGCCCCACTACCCATGCTTGAGAGGAGTGCCACATGGAAAATCACTAGAAGTAGACACGTGGCCCAATGAAATGGGTGACATGTGTCATGTTCTAACTAGAATAACCATGCTTGACAGGTTCTTAACTCCCTAACACGTGGCACACATTCCATGTTTCCACATAATTTCAAGTGACGTCAGCAAGCCACGTCACTTCGAGACTTCGAGCTTTGGAAGATTTCACACTAGCACACTCCAATTTTCCCGAATGCCAAACTCCCGAAAAAGGTGATCTCATGACACACATCTCCTCTTATGAACGAACCAGATGAACTCTGGACTTTGAGAGTTTTCCCTCTATCACACTTTGTTCCTCTCGAATGTTGAATTTCCGAACAAGCTAATCTACCAACACGTGTCCCTTTTGATGAACAGTTCAGATTAACTCCAGAATTCGGGACTTCAAGACTTCGAGAGTTTTCACTCTATCACACTTTGTTTCTCCAAAATTCCAAATTCTCGAACAAGATAATCTGTCGACATGTGTCCCTTTTGATGAATGGTCCAAATTAACTCTAGACTTCGGGACTTCGGGACTTTTCACTCTATCACACTTTGTTTCTCCATGATATGCCGACATGTATCCATTTTGATGAATGGTCCGGATTAAATTTGGACTTCGGGACTTCGGGAGTTTTCACTCTGTCACACTTTGTTTCTCCCAAATGCCGAATTCCTAAACAAGCCAATTTGCTTACACATGTCCCCTTTTGATGAATGGTCCGAATTAACTCTAGACCTTGGGACTTTGAGATTTTTCACTCTAGCACACTCCATTTCTCCTGAATGTCGAATATCTGAACAAGCCAATATAGTGACGTGTGTCTCCTTTTGATGAATGGTCCAGATTAACTCCAGACTTCGGGGCTTTGAGAGTTTTCACTCTAGCACACTCCATTTCTCTCGAAGTGTCGAACTTTCGAACTACTGTGAGATCTACGACTCACAATCACTTGCACCCAGATCTGATGGTTGAGATTTGTTGATCGTTGTTCCACCTTACCTCTTGATCTTGACTCGATATAACGACTCTAATCTGTCTTTGGTCTGTTATCCCCGATTTCTAGGGATAACTAGGAGATCATGTCTCGAGGCCCACAGGTCCTAGACATGGAGTACCGAGAGTAGGATTGACCTGAGCATGGCCCTGGAGGGCCCATCTTTCTTCTTCTTCATCAGACTTGTTCTCTCAACAACAACAGCATCCATCACCTTCTTCTTGGACTTGTATCAGAGGAGACTCTTGCTCCATGAAGTAATTGGTCCAGGTATCATGGTATGTGTCATATTTGATCATTCTAACCTTCAGATATATGCATCAAATTTCTTTCATTTCTGACGATTGCTTGGATCTTACATTAACCCACTTGACCATGGTTGGGGGGATTGATGGGGTACCCTAGCAAGCTTGTACCCATAGGTTTTGGTTAGCCACCAAGGGGGATTTTGAAGAGCCATCGTCCGCTCCCATCATATCATCATTCTTACATCTTTTCTCCCACTCATCTATCCATTCCCCTAGTGCGGACATTAGGATGACCTGTTTGTGGGGCTACACATTATCTCATGGGAACAAGGGGCTAAAGGCCCAGGAGGTAAAAGAAGCTGGTAAGAGATAAAAGCAATAAAAATAAAATAAAACCTAGAGATGCCTCGATCAGGGATCCTTGAAAGGCAATAAAAATCCTCTCAATAAGAAACAAGAAGGACCCGAAGAAAATGACAAAACAAGACCTAGCCAAGAGGATGGGGGGTCTCATCACGAGCCATCCCATTATGTTCATGGGTACATAGCAGTATGACATTGCCATTATCTGGTTACCATTCTAGGGAAGTGACCTTTGGTTGCATGGCCAAGGGAAAGGGGGTCTCATCACGAGCCAGCCTTATCATCTATGTGAAAGTACTTGTGGGTAACACTGTCAGCTGTGGTCACCACACCAAGGAAATGTCCTCTAGTTAGACCTTGAAATAAAAAGAAAGAAAAAGTAATAAAGAAAAGAAAGAATAAAGGCAATAAAGGGCTTGGAAAGAATTGCATCCATGACAGGTACAACTCGCCTCCTACAAAGGCACCCACAGATAATATCACCCTGGTCTTTCACTCTACCTGTATGTATGGACATCCTTTGACCATACCACCTTGTGTTACATGGCTTGGATGATATCCTCTAGAAACTTTCCTTTTCTTATGGATGCTGGCCCAATAGGGCATTTTGTCTTTTTCTTCATCTTTGTATAGTAGGTCATTGTAATGTCTTTGAGCTATTGGATGATATGCTAGGGGTTTTATGCATGCATTTGATAAAATTAATGATGAAATATGATTGACATTGCTATGATACCTAGGACTAATGAGCCCATGGAAGGTGAAGATTTTGATGTGCAGGACCATGCCTGACGAACAGGTACCAAGTGGACCAGTACAGATGGGGAGATGATTAGTTCGGAGCTCCATGGGGCTGAAGAGACCATCAGATGGTTGTTGGGACCCCATCAGGGTCAGAGACAGGACAATGATTGGTCGAGCCTTTGCATGAGAGAAGAAGAAGGGCGTTTTCATCCAAGACGCCTTGGCTAAGCCCAACCCAGGGGGGTTGACCCACTATAGGTGGAACATGTCCTTTCTGATGCCCCAGGACGTCATCTAGGAGCCATGATGTCACCTCTAGTGTGTGGCACCTTGACAGAGCATTTTGGCATGTGTGGCAGAGTTTGGAGGCCCATAGAGGGCCAACGTTTGTCATCTTGTGTTGTATTTTTCCCTAAAAAGGGCCAACGTCTCCCTTAGAGGGGATTGGTATCTTGCTTATTGCTCATTTAGGGTTTCATTTAGCAGTTTAATGTAAAAAAATATGATTTTTGGTTATTAGCCTTGTCAACTATTTTTAATGACCTATTTTTAATTAAAGGTCATGATATACTATATATTGAGGATGTTTTTTCCTCATTTGGAGATAACACAACTCACTAACACTTGTGAGGTCTGATTTTTGTGCCCTCCTAGGGTATTGTTTCTTTCTAAGTGAGGCACACTTGTTATTGGAAGGGTTTTTTGGAATCTTTTGGCATTTCTCTCCAAGGAAGGTTTACAACTAGGGTTTGCACATGCTTTCTTCATGGTATGTAAGTGATTTTCTTGCAAAAATTCTTAATTGAATGGTTGTAGGTTTAATTTCTTGTATTTTCTTATTAAGTTGCTTATTTAAAACCCTAGGTAACAAGCACACCAGTAGGTCCTTGTTTCATGTCCCCTTAGAGAGAAATATTTCATCCATTGAAGAAGGAGGATTGAGCCTAGCCTTTGCTACACTCATCTTGTTTCTTCCCTTAAGCTAGCATTGAATTTTATAGGTTGAAAAGGGGGTGACGTCCTAGGCCTAGGTTATCTACACCTAGGGCCATCATCTTTTAGGGTTTGAAAGCCTTGTCTTTACAACACTTTCTCTCACCTCATCCATTAGTTAAATTTATCATTTATGCTAGCCGTTTTGCCAAGTTGACCTAAGGAAGGAGGAAAGAGCACGAGGCCTCGCTTAAGCAACACCGGAGTGAGCCTCTTTCCCCTAGGGTTTTGATTCTAGGGCCCTGCCTTTGTAGCACTGTTAGCGTCAGAAGTCACTCCTGGATTGCTTGCAGGAGCAGAGCTCGATGCCCATCAGTTTTTATGTCACGATTTAATAAATGGGGGTGGTCGAATGGAAAGAGACCCAGGAAAGCAACATTGACACGGGAACCAGGGTCTGGTATGTAAAAATCAAGGGAGGTCTTGATCCAACTTCCTTCAGTAAGTTGATTAAAGGGTGGTAGATGGAAGACTTGTGAGAAGGGTGAGCAAGACTGCCTTGGGCAACAGGCCTCCGAAAGCTTCAGGAAGAAAAACTCAGAAGCCAAGATCCTCTCGGTCTAGAGTTTCAAGGAGCTGAGGGGTGACTCGACTGGATCCTCCAATTCCAAGTCGTTCAACGCTAAGAAAATCACAGGAACCGATTAGAAACAATGCAACTGTTACAGTGATCCAACCTACATCATCCTATAACAGCTACAACTCGACTGGATCCTCCAATTCTGAGCTGTTCTAACACAATATACAAAGAGATGGAAGAGAAACTGACATCCATAAAGTAAGAAATCTCAAATGCCTTCTATATTAACCAGAACGACCAGCACTGCATCAAAACTTTACAATCGGGAGCCTTGATCAACCATCGATCCATTACAAAATACGAAGACTGAGTCTATATACTCAGAAAAATCGCCTAACAGAGGCGTGCTAAGTCATGCAAGGCTTGGTGTCCCTTCAGCCAAATTCGGACGGGTATTCTTTGTCAGATGCCACCTTAACTGTGCATTGCTCCTGTGAGGGGAGTAGCTGAGTCAGTAAATGCCGAGTTAGCGTGTGCAGACCTCCTCTGGCTAGTCAAGAACTCGACACAGATTCTCTGGAAAAATGGGTACACAGGACCCTCTCAAGCAGTCCGCTTGCCAGACTCTCCATTCCTTGCATTTAATGAATGAGGAGAGGCCTCAACCACCCTTTCTCGCCTTCATTTACTCCAAGAGAAAACCAGGATCGAGGTCGGATCAAATGGCACTTGGAGATCGTGGTGATTCCTTCTGTGAACATACACGACACCTTCGACCCTTCTTGAACAACTCTTTTCTTTCCCAAGTGACCACAGGCTGTGACCATGTGCTCGTTCCCAAGGCACCTTCAACATTCGCGAATGGGGAGGAGCTAATCCTTGCTTCTTGAAACTGCGATGAGCGAAACACCAAGATGGCTTGAGTTGGTGCCGCACGTCCCCCTAGATTTGACGGCTTTGAACTCACCTGATGATGCTGTGAGCCCGATCTCAGGCGCTATCGACACTTCGGGGTTTGTGGCTTCGAGATGTATAATGCCAGAAAACCTTCACCCTTTGAACTCACGACTGCCAAAAAGACGACGTGACCATATCTCTTGCCATGTGTCCTTTGGATGAACGGATGCCATCCATGCCCGCACATGATGTGGGCGCTATCCATTGCACTATCCTCGGCGCATCTTCTCTATCTGCGACTTCCCGCCAACCGTTGATCTACTCATATGGATGGATCAAGACTGCTGACACTATAATTTTGCCTGCTCGCTTGATTTTAAGTTCGAATAGGAATTTTTCTATGCACTGCACTTGGGCGCTGCTCGTGCAACCTGTAGACCTGCATATCCTGATACCGAAGACAAGTAATGTTGCTAACATTAGGCTCCATGGGGGATAGAGTTGTCCCTGTGATGCTCTAAGGACTTATTTTTCAGCTTCAGTGCCTTGCTGTTAGGCTATGGGGTCAGGCTCAAAACATCCTGCTGCTGAGAATACAGGACGAAAAATAAAAGCAACAAAATAAATATACATGCTCAAAGGAGCTTCTTTATATACAATCCTAAACTAATAAAACACTTTACATGGGGCTAGGTGAAAGCAGATTTCCACCATATCCATTCAAGCAGATTCCTGGATAGAAGGTCCTTCCTTCTGTCAATGATGGATAACAGACGATGTAACCAGGAGATCAGAATAGTTACATCCTTTGATTCATCTTCAAGGGTTGCCGTGAAGATGAAGGTGGGCGGGTCTTGCTCAGTCGAGGAAGTAATGTTGTTTGGCCTCCTGTAACCTCCTTTGTTTTCGGCGTTCAGAGGGCCCTTGTATGCTTGCCTCCCCTCGAATTTCATTCTCTCCATCTCTACAGACAGAGACTTCACCATCCTGGTCAGCTCATCCACTTGAGGGTGGGGCACCGTCGGGCCAGAAATTGAGGCTTCAGATCTTCCCTTTCTTCTGTCTGCGTCGGCCTTGCTTCTTAGTCTATCAGCTGCTAATACATTGGATTCCACTTCTATGGCCGCATCTTGTATTTGAGCTAAGGAGGTGGCTCTTCTTTCTGTCAGTAACAGACATAAATCGGGGCCAAATTCACCAGCATAAGAAATCTTGGCTGAGGCTTCTGAAGGCTTTATTTCGGTAGGAATTTTATTATACATCTTATTAAATCTTTTGGAGAAGTCGGAGATAGATTCTCCTTCCATTTTCTTCAAAGACCCTAACTCTGTCATGTAATACATGAAGTCCTTCCTATCGCCCCACTGCCTTAGGAAAGCACTATCCAGGGCTTCGATCCCAACAACGGATCCGGGGGCCAATCCTCTAAACCATCTCTTGACCTCACCATCCAGGCTCTAGACGAAGACTCTCATCCAGACATCTTCATTTTCAATGTTCAGGTTGTCTGTGTAATAGTAGAAAGCAGCCAGATGCTCTTCAATAGTTACATCCCCTTCCCCAGTGAACTTGGGCATGTATTTCAAGTAATCTCCAATAGGGAGAGGATTCATAGGATGGGGTAGAACTAAGGGAGCATATCTGGCAGTGACTATGGTGTCCATTCTATTCAGAGGGGGATTAGCACCAACCATAGGAATATTAGGTGGAGGAGAACTTGGAGGAGAACAAGTTCGCGAAGGGGCTACTGGGAATGAGTCTCGAAGTGGAGTGGGAAACAAGAGGGGATTTAAGGAGAAGGCTAATGAGCTCAAGTCAGCAAGTGCTCCTCTTTGCACAGGAGTAGTAACAGTAACAAGAGGTGGAGCAGTAAAGATAGGAGTGGGGAAATCCTCTGTAGTCCTGGGTCTACGCCAAGGTACAAATTCAAAGGAGAGGGGAGTGACAAGGATTTCTCCCTCTGATCCCAGACCAGGAGGGGAAAACTCAGCAGGAACACTCCCGAAATTCAGGAAATAGGAAACCTCCGAAAGAGGTCTATTAGGAAACTGAGCAGGAGAAAATGGAGTTCTTACAGAAGGAGATGGAGGGTTACATGGTTCGGTAGTGGAAGCTTCTTCTTCAGAGGCCTTTCCTTTCCTGAGAACCACCTCCAGATCAGTTTCAGGTGTAACTAGAGGCAGTTGTGGATGAGACCGTGTGTGTCTACCTCTGAAATCCACAATTACCACGACAGGTTCGTCACAATGGAGTCACCAGGTGCACAGTAGCAATCTTCAAAGGCTGTGATACCCAATGCACCTTCAGAATCAGAGGCTCAATGTCGTTCAATCCCGGGGAAAATTTTCAACTTCGTCCCCGACAATGGCGCCATAAATGTTAGCGTCAGAAGTCACTCCTGAATTTCTTGCAGGAGTAGAGCCCAATGCCCATCAGTTTTTATGTCATGATTTAATAAATGGGGGTGGTCGAATGGAAAGAGACCCAGGAAAGCAGCATTGACACAAGAACCAGGGTCTCGTATGTAGAAAGTAAGGGAGGTCTTGATCCAACTTCCGTCAGTAAGTTGATTAAAGGGTGGTAGATGGAAGACTTGTGAGAAGGGTGAGCAAGACTGCCTTGGGCAACAGGCCTCCGGAAGCTTGAGGAAGAAAAACTCAGAAGCCAAGATCCTTTTGGTCCAGAGTTTCAAGGAGTTGAGGGGTGACTCGATTGGATCCTCCAATTCCAAGTTGTTCAATGCTAAGAAAATCACAGGAACTGATTAGAAACAATGCAACTATTACAGTGATCCAACCTACATCATCCTATAACAACTAAAACTCAACTCGATCCTCCAATTACGAGCTGTTCTAACAGAGTATACAAAGAGATGGAAGAGAAACTGATATCCATAAAGTAAGAAATCTCAAATGCCTTCTATATTAACCAGAGTGACCAGTGCTGCATCAAAACTTTACAATCGGGAGCCTTGCTCAACCATCGATCCATTACAAAATACGAAGACTGAGTCTATATACTCAGAAAAATCGCCTAATAGAGGCGTGCTCAGTCATCCAAGGCTTGGTGTCCCTTCAGCCAAATTCGGAAAGGTATTCTTTGTCAGACGCCACCTTAACTGTGCATTGCTCCTGCGGGGGGAGTCGCTGAGTCAGTAAATGTCGAGTTAGCGTGTGCAGACCTCCTCCGGCTAGTCAAGAAATCGGCATAGGTTCTTTGGAAAAATGGGTACATAGGACCCTCTTGAGCAGTCCGATTGCCAGACCCTCCATTCCTTGCATTTAATGAATGAGGAGAGGCCTCAACCACCCTTTCTCGCCTTCATTTACTCCAAGCGAAAACTAGGATCGAGGTCGGATCAAATGGCACTTGGAGATCGCGGTGATTCCTTCTGTGAACATACATGACGACTTCGACCCTTCTTGAACAACTCTTTTCTTTCCCAAGTGACCATGGGCTGTGACCATGTGCTCGTTCCCAAGGTGCCTTCGGCGTGCACGAATGGGGAGGAGCTAATCCTTGCTTCTTGAAACTGCGATTAGCAAAACACCAAGATGGCTTGAGTTGGTGCCACACGTCCCCCTAGATCTGATGGCTCTGAAATCACCCGATGATGCTGTGAGCCCGATTTCAGGCGCTATCGACACTTTGGGGTTCAGGGCTTCGAGATGTATAACAACAAAAAATCTTCACCCTTTGAAATCGTGACTACAAAAAAGCCGATGTGACTAGATCTTGCGCCACGTGTCCTTTGGATGAAAGACTACCATCCATGCCTGCACATGATGTGGGCGCTATCCATTGCGCTATCCTCGACGCATATTCTCTATCTGCGACTTCCCGCCAACCGTTGATCTACTCATATGGATGGATCAGGACCGCTGACACTATAATTTTGCCCACTCGCTTGATTTTAAGTCTGAACAGGACTTCTTCTATGCACTGCACTTGGGCGCTCCTCATGCAACCTGTAGACCTGAATATCCCGATACCGAAGACAAGTAATGTTGCTAACAAGCACTTTAGAACCCTTCCCTCTAGTCTTTAAGTCCTCATCCTTTCAAAACCTTGTGCCCTTATCTTGTTTGACTCCATATACCCTAAGGCATTGATCTCTAACCTCCAACGTTGAAGTCTTAGTGTACAAAACCACTCTCAAAACTCTAAATTTTGAAACCCTAACTAACAAACTAACCTAATTAGGGCTGAGGTCACAGTTGGTTATCTCATATTAACGCAACAAGTGTTGAATATAAGCAATTAAATGATGATTTGAAGCATTTATTGAGTAAAGTGTTGGTTGGATACATTGCTAGCTTAATCATCTTGATAGTTATTGATGAATTGATGCTTTTTCATAGCTAATTGACAAGACGTTGACCTCATTGATATCTATTGTTTCACATTGCTTATTAATTGATATCAGATATTCATATGAAGTACTAACCCATTGAAATAAAGCTTGCATATATTCTTTATTGTTGTCTTGTTCTGGGCAGGTGTTCTCTTTGGGCATACAATTCTTTATTGGCTGATTAGCTGGACCTTCTGATCTTGGTGGTAACCTGTGAGGAGGAAACTTTAACCTTGACTTTATACCTTAGCCTCTTCAAAACCCCAGGTTTTCGGGGATGTCTCCCCTAGGTTAACCTCCCTAAATAGAAAGAACCTCCCCATTGAGGTGACATTGGGTGGGGAAGGTTCCTGTTACGCTAGTTTGGCCTCAATTCTCTAGCCATTTGACCTAGCTACAAACTGTGCGATAACATTTTGGCGCCGTTGCCGGGGAACACCGAGTCAATCTTCCTCAACGACAGATCTTTTGGTAAGCCTTGCCTCAAAAACCTTTCTCTTACAAGCTTACCTGGTGACTCCACTAGGCTTTTATTCCCTTTTTCTTTGGTAGTTTCAGGAAAACTATCTGGCGACTCCACTAATATTTCTTAGGGTGCCACATTACTTTTTGTGATATTTTCAAGTTATGGGATCATGGCACACTAGGAACAAATGTATCTGAGCATTGATTTCAGAATTTTTCAAGGATACCCAAGCTACTTTGATACAAAATGGGTAAACAACTCTCCAACGTTTTTTGGCCTCCCAGCTCCTCACATAGTAAATTTTTTGGAGTATTTGAGCGAGATAAAGTTGGGAGGAGAGGATGCTCTTATAAAGTTGTTCTTACTCACTCTTCCATCCTACTTACAAAATTTTTTTAAGAGTATTGGCAAGGACAAGGGGTATATAATTTTTCATACACCTTATCAGTAGGTTTATAGACCTTACTAAGCCAGATTGCCAAACGTATGAAGATGTCCTTCAAAACCTCATGGTAACCTTACACCAAAAAGGATTCACCACTGAGATTGTAGAAGATCTCAGGAGAGCTTATCATGATTGTTACACATTATTTTCATCATCCCTATGATCGTTAATGATGTAAACCTATCTGTTGCCTTCAGAGGGGTCAGTGGCCTAAGTTCCTAAAGAAGGAAGGCAGAAGAACTTTTCCTGAGAGAAAATGTTGGATTCTCCTTTGTAAAAACCTTATAAAAAGGGAAGTTCGC
>JZKD02S1902956.1:126513-141191 GCA_000966675.3 Picea glauca
TAATTCCTTGATCATATGTATAGATTAGCTATTGGATATATTATTTGCTTTCACTTTGGTTGGTTTGTGCTGTTTTGATCTTGACCGCACAAGAGCGTTGGAGCAAAGCAAGGAAAAATAGAGTCCAAGGAAGCGATTACAAGGTACATATATTCTTCTCACTTCCAGTTTAATTCAATAGTTAGATCTAGGGAAAGCGATATATTCTGTCCTGTTTTGTTCTAGATCCAGGTGGATCTAGGGAGATCGGTTTGTGTCCACACTCACGGATTTATCTTAAAACAATGATCAATACCAAGAATCCTCTGATATAAGAGATGAGGTTTATGAAGACCATTATCAACCCCTTGAAGAGGAGCAAGACCTCTCCCATAATCCAATAGAATGCAACGAAGATATAACCAAAGACGTGAATTGTGAGGATGAAGCACCAGTAATCGCTCCTCAGTTTGATGAAGCTCTCCAAGATACTATATCTCCTGCACAATATGATGAGAATGAGGTAAGTCATTTTCCTTTCTAGTCTTTTGATGATACCTTGTTCTATGACTCAGGGAGTGAAGAAGAAATGAAACCCTTGGACAAGCTAGATCCTCTATGTCTCGAGACTAAATATGTAAAGGTAGATCTTCCACCTGATGAAGCTATCCAAATACTTGAAGCTCTTACACAGGAAGGATTAAGAGAGGTAAATTATTCCCCCTTCCAAGTTTTTAGTGGTTCTTTACCTTATGAAACAGAGAGTACAGAAGTATTGGATGTTTTGACTCCTCAATGTTATGATATTGATACTGACATAGCTGATTTTGACGAGTTCATACATGTTGGGAGATGTAGATGGGATGCATTTAGTTATGATGTGAATCCCATCTATGACATAAAAATTCATCTCCAAGTGTTGCCTTTGCAATTATCACAGCAAGCTCTTGAACAGTGGCAACAGGGAGATGAGATTTTTACTGACTCTCCACAAACACCCAAGGTTGACCAAGTACAACATTTGCCTGATGATTTCCAGTCTTACCTTGAGGCCTTTGATGAGTAGTCCTTCGAGCACTTAGATTTACCCTATGAAGATGACTATCAACCGCCACTATGCTCGGATTTTGATAGGAGTAAAAATATTGTTTGCCTAAAGAAGGATTCTCATGACTTTTCACTCCAGCCACCTGTTATTACTTTACCATGCTTTTCCATTAAAGGTGTAGTTGGGAAGTACCTTTTTTATGTTGATTTTCCTCCTAGGCAAACCCTAGACTCCAAGGGTTGGTTGGATATTACAATTTTGTTATCTTGGTTTTTCAACTTTCCCTTGATAGTTTGTCAGTCGTCTGCTAGATCTTTGTCAATCCCTTCCCACACTTCACAGTATGAGAACGTCTTAGGTAGCTAGTGTGCCGACCTCTTGAGTCAGTGTTTTGAACCTTGGAGTTCTCTTCACCTTTTCCAGAAGTGGATTGAATACTTTCCTCAGAGATGGACTTGGAAAGATTTAATCCCTCCCACCCGCCTCCATGAGTTAGACTTTGAGATTCCTGATGATATGATATATATTCCAACTCATGACATTTTTGTGCTTGATTTATCACTGTTTTGGTTTATGATAAAGCACAAAGGCAGGTATCAAAGAACGATGTTGGATTAGCTCCATTGGTTGTTTGACTACACCAACATCCAACCAACAGGTAAGTATAGGTAACTGTTTCACTCTATATTTACACTTATGATTGCTTTATATACATATATTATATTTGCGGGTTGGCAATACCACCCCACCTTTGTTACTGATGCCCTTTTTGAGTCTGAGCAGGTCAATAGGTTTATGCCAGAGATGCTAAGGTTCTCATGTGCTCTACGGTGAGCACATGTCTTCGAGTTTGAGCCAGATGTTATCCTCGATTTCTAGGGATAACTAGGAGATCATGTCTCGAGGCCCATAGGTCCTAGAAATGGAGTACCGAGAGCAGGATTGACCTGAGCATGGCCCTGGAGGGCCCATATTTCTTCTTCTTCATCAAACTTGTCCTCTTAGCAACAAAAACATCCATCACCTTCGACTTGGACTTGTATCAGAGAAGACTCTTGCTACATGAGGTAATTGGTCCAGGTATCATGGTATGCGTCATATTTGATCATTTTAACCTTCAGATATATGCATCAAATTTCTTTCATTTATGACGACTGCTTGGATCTTACATTAACCCACTTGACCATGGTTGGGGGGATTGACGGGGTACCCTAGCAAGCTTGTACCCATAGGTTTTGGTTAGAGACCAAGGGGG
This sequence comes from Picea glauca, assembly GCA_000966675.3. Lineage (NCBI taxonomy): Eukaryota > Viridiplantae > Streptophyta > Pinopsida > Pinales > Pinaceae > Picea > Picea glauca. The sequence goes on from JZKD02S1902956.1 coordinate 128,796, forward strand.
ATTTTGAAGAGCCATCATCTTCTCCCATCATATCATCATTCTTACATCTTGTTTCCCACTCATCTATCCCATTCCCCTAGTCCGGACATTAGGATGACCTTTTTGTGGGGTTACACCTTATCTCATGGGAAGAAGGGGCTAAAGGCCCAGGAGGTAAAAGAAGCTGGTAAGAGATAAAAGCCATAAAATAAAAATAAAACCTAGAGATGCCTCACCCAGGGATCCCCGAAAGGCAATAAAAAGCCTCTCAATAAGAAACAAGAGGGACTCGAAGAAAATGAAAAAACAAGACTTATCCAAGAGGATGGGGGGTCTCATCATGAGCCAACCCATTATGTTCATGGGTACCTAGCAGTATGACATTGCCATTATCTGGTTACCACACTAGGTTAGTGACCTTTGGTTGCATGGCCAAGGGAAAGGGGGTCTCATCACGAGCCAGCCTTATCATCTCTGTGAAAGTACTCGTGGATAACACTGTCAGCTCTGGTCACCACGCCAAGGCAGTGTCCTCTAGTTAGACCTTGAAATAAAAAGAAAGAAAAAGTAACAAAGAAAAGAAATAATAAAGGCAATAAAGGGCTTGGAAAGAATTGCATCCATAATAGGTACAAATCGCCTCCTACAAAGGCACCCACAGATAATATTACCCTAGTCTTTCACTCTACCTGTATGTCTAGACATCCTTTGACCATACCACCTCGTGTTACATGGCTTGGATGATATCCTCTGGAAACTTTCCTTTTCTTATGGATGCTGGCCCAATAGGGCATTTTGACTTTTTCTTCAGCTTTGTATAGTAGGTCATTGTAATGTCTTTGAGCTATTGGATGATATGCTAGGGGTTTTATGCATTCATTTGATAAAAATAATGATGAAATATGATTGACATTGATATGATCCCTAGAACTAATGAGCCCATGGAGTGCAAATTTTTTAATGTGCAGGACCATGCCCGATGGATAGATACCAAGTGGACCGGTGCACATGGGGAGATGAATAGTTCGGACCTCCATGGGGCTGAAGAGCCCATCAGATGGTTGCTGGGACCCCATCAGGGTCAGAGACAGAACAATGATCGGTCGAGCCTTTGCACAAGAGAAGAAGAAGGACGTTTTCATCCAAGACGCCTTGGCTGAGCCCAGCCCAGGGGGGTTGACCCACTACAGGTGGAACGTGTCCTTTATGATGCCCTAGGACGTCATCTAGGAGCCATGACATCACCTCCAATGTGTGGCACCTTGATAGATCATTTTGGCACGTGTGGCCGAGTTTGGAGGCCCAGAGAGGGCCAACGTTTGTCATCTTGTGCTGTATTTTTCCCTAAAAAGGGCCAATGTCTCCCTCAGAGGGGCTTAACGTCTTGCTTATTGCTCATTTAGGGTTTCATTTAGCAGTTTAATGTAAAACAATATGATTTTTGGTTATTAGCCTTGTCGGCTATTTTTAATGACCTAATTTTAATTAAAGGTTATGAGATACTATATATTGAAGATGGTTTTCCCTCATTTGGAGATAACACAACTCACTCACACTTGTGAGGTCTGATTTTTGTGCCCTCCTAGGGTATTGTTTCTTTCTAAGTGAGGCACACTTGTTATTGCAAGGATTTTTTGGCATCTTTTGGCATTTCTCTCTAAGAAAGGTTTACAACTAGGGTTTGCACATGCTTTCTTCATGGTATGTAAGTGATTTTATTGCAAAACTTCTTAATTGAATGGTTGTAGGTTTAATTTCTTGCATTTTCTTATTAAATTTCTGATTTAAAACCCTAGGTAACAAGCACACAAGTAGGTCCTTGTTTCATGTCCCCTTAGAAAGAAATATTTCAGCCACTGAAGAAGGAGGATTGAGCCTAGCCTTTGCTACACTCATCTTGTTTCTTCCCTTAAGCTAGCATTGAATTTTATAGGTTGAAAAGGGGGTGACGTCCTAGGGCTAGGTTATCTACACCTAGGGCCATCATCTTCTAGGGTTTGAAAGCCTTGTCTTTACAACACTTTCTCTCACCTCATCCATTGGTTAAATTTATCATTTATGCTAGCCGTTTTGCCAAGTTGACCTAAGGAAGGAGGAAAGAGCACGAGGCCTTGCTTAAGCAACATCGTAGTGATCCTCTTTCCCCTAGGGTTTTGATTCTAGGGCCCTGCCTTTGCATCACTTTAGAACCCTTCCCTCTAGTCTTTAAGTCCTCATCCTTTCAAAACCTTGTGCCCTTATCTTGTTTGACTCCATATACCCTAAGGCAATGATCTATAACCTCCAACGTTGAAGTCTTAGTGTACAAAACCACTCTCAAAAGTCTAAATTTTGAAACCCTAACTAACAAACTAACCTAATTAGGGCTGATGTCACAGTTGGTTATCTCATCTTGACGCAACAAGTGTTGAATATAAGCAATTAAATTATGATTTGAAGCATTTATTGAGTAAAGTGTTGGTTGGATACATTGTTAGCTTAATCATCTTGAGAGTTATTGATGACTTGATGCTTTTTCATAGCTGATTGATAAGACGTTGACCTCATTGATATCTATTATTTCACATTGCTTATTAATTGATATCAGATAGTCATATGAGGTACTAACCCACTGAAATATAGCCTACATATATTCTTTATTGTTGTCTTGTTCCGGGAAGGTGTTCTCTTTGGGCATACACTTCTTTATTGGCTGATTAGCCGGAATTTCTGATCTTGGTGGTAACCTGTGAGGAGGAAACTTTAACCTTGAATTTATACCTTAGCCTCTTCAAAACCCCAGGTTGTCGGGGATGTCTCCCCTGGGTTAACCTACCTAAATAGAAAGAACCTCCCCATTTAGGTGACATTGGGTGGGGAAGGCTCCTGTTATGCCAGTTTGGCCTCAATTCTCTAGCCATTTGACCTAGCTACAAACTGTGCGATAACATGGCCGATCCAACGGTCAAGCACTTTTCCCCAGATCTACGACGTAGATCCCCTATGAGAATTCAGATCTTCATCTCTTTTTCTCCCGTTTTACAACAAGTAACTTCAAACAACTGGAGAGATGAAGTCTTTAAGGACTTCGGTGCTTAACAACCATGCTCCTTTTCGCAGATTTTACGGTTGTGAAGGATCTTCCTTCTCCTGAACAGATCCTACAGTCCAAATTATAAACTATATGGCCCAATACCACGGTTGCGGTGGTATCCTTCCTCTGTAGGTTTTCTTGAACCACTATACTTCCTTAGCTTCTGAACACAGTCCAAGTGCTCACACGGTCCCTTCTTGACACTCAGGAATGCTCTAAACTTCGAATTTTGTCCCTCTCGACAAAAATTCATCTGAAACCTTCACTTCAACTTCCATTAACATGGCCCATCCAGAATTAATGTTGAAACCATGGTTATGATACCATTATGTAACATCCCCGACCACCTAAGTCGGGCCATGCTACTCTAGAAAACACTCTGATACCATTCTGAAACGTTCCTAGCCACCAACAAGACGAGCATCGTCAATGAGTAAACATCTTTTGTGGATATTTTCACATACAAACTTAACAACAATAAATAGAGATACATGAAACATACATGCAACGAAACAAAAGATAACATTACAAGAATTACAAACATGCACTAATCTACATCGTTTAACCATTAAGTACAAAAAAGATACTTATCTATTAATTGAAGTACACCAACTATGTGCATACCTTCCATGAACCTGCCAGTTGTAGACCACACTACTCCTCACTCTAAGAAGGGTCACCCACGAGCTGGGACTAAAATCCACTGGGCAAGGGATTCCTAGGCTAGGTAGGGACAATAAGAAGTTGCACAGTACAACATGAAGGATTTCCTCTAAGGATCCACTTACGCCCACAACTCACATAATCTCATTCCCCAAATGCCTGTCCCACCCCAGGAGTGCACACCTTCAATGTCACACAGTCCATCAAAAACTACACCTCCCTTTTCGGGGCTTCAACAAAAGGCCAGATCAGGAATTCTCTTATCTCTATAGCTACTACTGGACTCCCTCCAGGAGAACTCAGTTCCTCAACACACTCTCTCACCTGAAGAGAGTTGCACAAAGGCATTACAACCTACTTCTTCACTCCCGCTCCTCAACACATGGGCATGGTGATGGCAGAAACAAAAATTGGACATGGGAGACAGTACATACAAGACAAAACACAGGCAACCCCCAAGGTACAGGTGTAGCGAGGGTATCAACTTGGATTTTGTTGTAGGGGTTTGGGTGTCTTGGAATTCAATAATGGTGGACTGGATCACTGCGTTTTTTCTTAGTGCATCCCTTAGTCCGAGTAACAGAGGGCCATCATGGTCAGGATGGCAAGAATTCCCCCACCCTACCCCCCTGAATGGTGAGAATAGTCAACCCCCTGAGAATGGTGATAATATCCCCATAAATCTACATGCATATTGGATGACACTTGGCTCTCTTGGATCACATTCCTCCCCACTTGGAACTCATTCCTCTCCCTAAAGGAACTTAGGATAAATTAATATCCTCTTTACAACCTTTAGAATAAAAGTTATATATTATTCTTTTAGGCTCTTAAGCTTATCCCTTTTTCCTCAATCTCTTAGCCTCCTCCCTTGCCCAACCGAGTGGAGTTTAGTCCCGCATACTCTTTCTTCGTGGTTGGTCTACATGAAACGATGTTGTTATATTAATAATATGAATATTTACATTTACAAAATAGGCTCCTTCTCTTTAACATATAGGCTCCCGGCCTAATCAACACATAATACTACCAACTTATAAATACTTGGATCACCAACCTACAAAACATGTTACATTCATAATTGCAACTGGGGCTCGTCCTTGGGGTATAACATTCACAACCGAAAGTCTTCAAAAAATAATAGTTTACCTTTTTATGTCCATGGCTCCTATGAAATTCCACCATCTAAATTTAGAGCTTGAATGTCCTCAGTTTATTAAGTAAATAGAAGTATCTACATCATCTTCCTAGAACTGTAAGGGCATACCAACATGCAATATCATACTCCTTGCATGCTCCATGATTGTCCCGTTCATCCTTTCTAGTACACCATTTTCTTGTGGTGTTCCTGGAATTGTCTTCTCTCTACGAATCCCATGGTATGAAAAATAATCATCAAACTCCTTGCTACAATATTCACCTCCATTTTCTGATCCGAGACACTTCAACCTTTTTCCTCTCTCATTCTCAACCAAAGATTTCCATTTCTTAAAAGTATCAAAAACATCATATTTTTTTCGAATGCAATAAACCCAAGCTTTTCTAGTTGCATCATCAATAAAAGTAACATAATAATGAGAGCCACCAAGAGATGATACATGAGCTGGTCCTAAAACATATGTATGCACAAGCTCTAACCTTTCACTCTTCTTTTCTTTTCCAGCTCTGAGAAATATGACTCTCTTATGTTTTCCATAAACACAATTCTCACATAAATCCAAATCAATTTTTTTAAGATCTCGTAACAAATTTCTTTTGTTAAGTATCTGCATCCTCTTCTCACTCATGTGTCCAAGCCTATGATGCCACATTGTTGTATCCACTCCTGTAGAAGCTAAAGAGATAGAAGAGTCAATATTACTAGTACATAAATTCAATGTTCCTACCTTCTCTCGTTTTTCTATCACTAGTGATCCTTTGGTGACCTTCCATACCTTATCTGTAAATATGGATATACAACCTTCACTTTCCAACTACCTTGTTGAAATTAGATTTTTCCTTAGATATGGAACATATCTTACCTTTTTTAAAAACCATTGGTTTCCATTCCATTAGTTTATATTTATCTTTCCCATTCCAACGATTTTTCATGGTGCATCATCACCCAAATTGACCTATCCAAAATAACCTTGAACATAATCTAGAAAATGTTTCCTATGGGGTGTGGCATGAAATGAAGCCCCTAAATCTACTACCCAAGACTCATAAATATTATCTACAGAAAGAATCAAAGCATCTTGTAACACATCACTTGTTATAGTTGCTTCCTAATTTTTCTCCTGTTGTCCATCTCTTTGTTTCTTTGGAGCTCTGCAGTCTTTCTTTAGATGTCCTTTCTTCCCACAATTCCAACAATATGTCTTTCCCAGTCTGGATTTGGATTTGCCTTTCCTAGAATTCTCGTGGTTCCTTGAGCCCTTTCCTCTATCCTTTTGTCTTCCCATGTTCTCCATGTTTAATGCATTACCTGGTGTCTCACCTGTGCTTTTCCGTTGCATTTCCTCGCTAAGGATAACACCAACAACATCATAAAATTTTAGAGTGTTTGAACCAGAGATAGAGTTACTTACAACCATGACCAAGCCATTGCAACTTTTTGGCACTGAGCACAAGATTAGAAGATCCCCAACCTCATCATCAAAGTCTACTTTTATAGAACTTAGATGATTAGTAACCATATTAAATTCATTTAAATGATCTACAATAGACCCACCTTCTAACATCTTCATATTAAATAATCTCTTCATTATAAATACCTTATTGGAGGCCAATTTTTTTTCATACAGTTTATCCAATGCATCCGTCATCTCCTTCATTGTCTTTTCTTTCGAAATATTGAAAGCCATCGACGTTTCCAGGTTCAACCGTATTGTTCCTAGTACCTTTCTGTCAAGAACCTCCCATTCTTCATCCTTCATGGCCATCAGATTCTTTGTTATTCCACCCAATGGTAGGAATAGATCCTTCTGATAGAAATAATATTCCATTTGCATGTTCCATAACTAGTATTTTTGGCCATTAAATTTATCGACCCTAAACTTTCCATCTTACGTCATTGCTCCCACTCGAACCATGAACCCTCTTTTCCTACAAGTTGCCTTTCACTCTGATAGTAGTTGTTAGAAAAAAAAGATCGCAGAGCAATAAAATAAAAAGAAATGCGGAAATATAACACAGAAGATACACAATACAATAGAGACACATATATACTTGGTTCACCCAGTGTGGGCTATGTCCACCAGAGAAATTGTCAGGTCCTTCCTTTATTATTATCCAACAAATGAAGTGATACAATCTACAACACACCCATTGTAACTTCCTCATCTTTCTCTCACAGTCTCCTCACTCATAATACAATATTTTCCATAATACATAGTCGTAATACATTTCCCTCATAAAAGAGGGTTTCCTTCTAGGGAAAAAAACCCTAACATAACTTCTACCGTCAAATCTGTGACCTTATAATGAATGGTCTAGATTTACTATTAAATTACAATATAAATTTACAAGGAAATTTTTCCTTCAGGGGCTTCACCCCCGAACCCCTGCTTTCTTGTAACACACCCAACCCCTGAGTGACTTTCCTAGGGATGGGGCATCAAAATTGCATTCTCCTTAAATGATCAAATCCTTCACTCAGGTTTCTACCACACTCTTCTCATCCATAGTTTTCTAACCACGTCCTCCCTGCTCAAACTCAAGCTTAGAACCGATGAATATATCTTTCCGATGTTCTTCGGGCATTCATTGGTTGAGGGCCACGTGGCGTCCATGTGGATCCACCTTAAAAGTATTATTTCCAAGTTTCTTCCTCCACAGTGGAAGACCATCCACAAGCCGATCCTAGGACTAGACTTACTCTCTATCTCTTATGTCTGTTGTGGAGAAAATCGATGTTTCGACGCTCCGATGCTTCATGCCTCTTCACTATCTATGCACGAGACCACCCAGAGTTCCGAACTTCCTAAGTCCCATGAGCTCACCACGTGGCTCCAACCTTCGGACCGTTTGGTCTCTCTAGTATACTACATCCCCTATCCTTTGAATTCCTAAGCCCCGAACTCCTGGAGTCACGGTAAGTTCACCAACCACGTTGGCTAGGAGGACACATATTAGGAATTGACACGTAGGAGGGGTCAGGGTGAAACATGTTACATTCCAATGGGACTATATGGTACATGATACACATGAATTCGGGTGACACGTGTCACTTCAAGCTGGGGTGCACGTCACCCTAGTCGACGTCATTTCACCTCGTTGCCCCGGACTGACAGGCTTCTACATTCCTCAGATCTCACGGTCGAGATCCAGTCACACAGACTTATAGATCTATGAATCTGGTTACCTCGGGGATTCAACATTTGGAAGTATTGCTATGGAAACTCCTCTTACCTCCCGAAGCATCCAATATATGAATTAAAGGGGCTATCACCACATGTCCTTGATATATCAACGGTTGGGAAAGGATATGAAGGATCCCACGATATATGGTTCTGGGTCCTTTGTAGCTTCGACCTTCGAGGTTTCAGATTCTGGTTTAGTTTGCGAGATAGGTTCACCCAACCACTTAGGGAACTTCCTATCGATGATCAATCGTATGGGAAAATAAATCTCCCAATTACCGCGACTTTCATAAGGCTGGTAAATTTGATCATACTCCAAAGACCCAGACTTCCAGAGCTCCTAAGCCAAGGGGACATAGCTTCCTTAGGATTAGCCCAAGGTTCATGGGTATTGGTCATATGGGTCTTTTCGAACGAATCTCGTCCGCTCATCTTCCAAATGAAGGGACCTCCCCTTTTAAGGCTTCCACCTCCGTTATCCTTCCTGATATTTGTCATGAAATGGTTAAGGACTTGGGCCTGGAATCATAGTTGCAAGACAAGGATTCTGAAAGAGGTATCCTCTTCATACAAACAGGTTCAAGTCGACACGATATCTCCTGTCTCGACCATCATACAAGCTTATGCCCTAGGAAGCCTTATGAGCTAAGATGAGCACACAAACTATCAGTCATAACTATAATTTCACAAAGAGATAAAGGCATACACATATCATAACCACTCCACACATAAGTCATTTATAAATACACATATGTATAAATCCAAGCATTCATTCATTATTCTAGTTCAATACATAAAACAAGGAATATACTTATCAGAACCAGATAACGTGAAGCGACTGCTGAAAGGGGTGCCCATTTCCACCCAACCATAGGCTCAGTCACTCTAAACATATTTACCACTATCTACCCCTGAGCTAGACCACGATGCTCTGCGACATAATATTTTCTTCTGGCTCAACAATAGTAGGGATGGAGGTTACTCTCCTCCTCCCGCAGGATCTTGGCAATGATTTACATGATACCAAGCAAGGCGGACCAACCTCATTTATCAGATTCTATCATAACCTTCTTAGCCATTTCCTGTGACCATAACACTTATTTCCCAGTTCTTCCTTGAACCCGAGAGCTTCATCTCTCGTCTCTGCACTCTTCGTAGGTCTCTCCTTTTTTCCACCACGCCTTCCTTTCTTACCTCTTTCAGCAAGGTCACAGATGAATCAAATTCCTATCCCGTGGTTAGGTCTGGAATCCTTACAGATGGGTGCTCTGTCGCATCCCCTCATTAACTCTTGAGGAGGTCTTCCCACCTACCAGCCCGACTGTAATTCATTTCTAGGTCAGAGGACTGTTCTGGTCATGAGCAATTAAATCCACTAAGGTATTGGTTTGGTGAAGGTTAATGCAACCATTCATGCCCCCCTTAACTGTATCCTCGCATATCATTCATGCTATTTCTAAGTACACCCCCCTTCCAACAATCATGCAACACTTATCCACATTTCTAGTAAATAACAGAATTTACATTCATGACCTTTCCTACTAAGGTCCATCAAATCAAACATTCACACATATTAAGTTTTCCATATTCCCTTGGCCATGATAGTTATATTTACAACCTAGGGGAAGCAAGGTGTTACAATTCCCTCCCCCTTAAAGGAATATCGTGCTCGATGTTCTATCTACCAATACACTCTGTATTTACAGAAGTGGACAAAAAAGGATATGTTTGTCTCATGGCATCCTCCATTTCCCACGTAGCCTCATTTGGGACAAAGTGTTTCCACTACACCTTGACTTGTGCAATGGTTCAGTTCCTGAGTGGGGTTTCCTTCTTGTCTAGTATGTATTGAGGTTCTAGCAGGAATTATCCCTTTGGTTCCACCTGGATCACAAACCAGTCAATTATATGATTAAAATCATGTACATATTTCTTCAATAATGAAACATGAAAAACATTATGTGCCTTTATTGTGGGAGGGAGTGCTAACCTATAGGCTACAGGTCCCACTCTATCTAAGAATTCAAAGGGTCCACAATACCGAGGTGTTATCTTGGCACAAGATCCCATTCTCAGGGAACTCTTCCTGGGCCTAACTATGATATAGACATGGTCTCTTGTATTTAACTCTCTGGGAGTTCTCTTTCTGTCGTCGTAACTATTCTGTCTATCTTGAGCGATATTCATATTTTTCTTTATCTGAATCACTTGTTGTTCCATTTCCTTCAACATGTCGGGTCCAATTGTAATTCTACCCTCTGGATTACTCCAGCTGACTGGAATCTTGCACTGTCTACCATAGAGGGATTCAAAATGGCTCATCTTCAATGATTCTTGATAACCGTTGTTGTAGGAAAATTCTACCAGTGGCAGGTAGTCTTCGCACTTTTTAGGTTGATGCATTACATGCATCCTTAGCATGTCTTCTAATATTTTGTTTACTCTTTCTGTCATTCCATCGGTTTGAGGGTGATAGGCTGTGCTAAACAACAATTTAGTCTCAAAACTATCCATCAAGGATTTCCAAAATCTTGAAGTGAATTTCATGTCTCTGTCAAATACAATCTTCTTAGGAATGCCATGCAGACTGAATATCTCCTTCATGAATATGTTGGCAATATTTATTTCCTTGCAAGTCGATTTGACAGGAATGAAGTGAGTGGACTTGCCCAAATTTTCCACCACTGCCATGATAGTGTCATTCTATCTAGCCGACTTTGGTAATCCGGTGATGAAATCCATGGAAATGGTCTCCCATTTCCATTCCGAAATTGGTAGAGGTTGCAACAACCCAGCTCGGTGTCGATGTTCTTCTTTAACTTGCTAGAATTATAGGAATTTATCTAAATATTCAGCTATGTGCTTTTTCAATCGAGGTCAATTGATCTAAAAATGAAGAAGACTTGAAAAACTTGAAAACTTATTGCAAGTGAATGTTATGTGTTTAAAGAAAAAGGATCAGTTTGCAACACATAAATTAAAGGATTACTTATGCAAATTACACATAGACAGCAACATAATCAATGAACATAAACACATATGCACAACAATTGATAAAGGAGTTCACCCCTCTTATGGGCCACATCTCCTGGTCCAGCTTCCAATGGATCATTATTATTAATTGCTCAAAACGTTCTCAAAAACATGTCTTACAATGCTCAAACTGACAAACTGACTTCTCCAATGGCTTCCTAGCGTCCCAAAACCCCTGTTTGGGCTCTTTCGGCGCCTCAATTGGTCGAAAAATGAAGAAGTTAGGCCTCCTGGAAGTCTCCCTCTTCAAGCTTGCTGTCTCTGGTTCTACAATTCGCACCCTTCCTCATTGAACCTGGCTCACACGCATTTTAAAGCGTATAAATCTGGCACCGGGCACAACCGCGCCAACGGTGCAAACCATAGGATGGTTAAGGGCGCGCCGGCCCCTAACCGCCTCGGCACCTGGGCGTATGGCCATAGGACCGCGCACATGGACAAATAGGTGGTTAAACCGTTACCAAACGTATAACTCCTTTTGCGCTCCAATTAGGGTCATATGGCATAGAGTAAAGAACCACGGGCTATGCGCGCCAACCATTAACCACGCGCATAAACATATACACCATAGTCATATGCCATGTCTATACGACCACGGGCCGGGGCCAAGCCCCGGCCCAACCTCCCACCAATGGTTACAACTGTTAATTTAAATACATTTGTTTTGATATACATAACAAGCCACAACATATAACCCAATGGTCGGTCGGGGTTTTTTAAAACTATGCAATGTGGGGACGTCCGGGGGTCGAACCCCGTGGACTCCTAATAATTTTACACTACAACCATTAACCAGTCAACGAGTGACACGTGGCGCCCATGGATTGGTCCACGTGTCCTCACACCATTCGCCAGGTATAGGACACGTGTCAACACCCAACTCGCCAACAATCAACCAATAAACAACTGCCACATCATCATCGTACGGTCATCGTACGGACTGTACGGCTCTGCCATGTCACCACTGTACGGACTGTACGGACAGGTACAATCAGCATAAAATTTTTGCCTGTTTGGCTTAGCGAACAGATCGCGATATCTTCTCCATACGGTGTCCATTTGACAAAGTAAATATACCGCAAGAATCAGGAAGATGAGACAGATGCAATGGCACTGTTTTCGTCGCATTCTGAGCACTTTGAAAATTGAGCAAAATTTGATCCCCTGATCACACCTCCCCATTGGAAAGTTTTTGGACCTCCAAAAGACTATCTCAGTCTATGCGAAGATGAGGGTATAGTTCCCTCACCCTTCCAACCTCAATCCACTTGGCCTTGCTTGGATTCGTCCCTTTAAGACCAACTC
>JZKD02S1902956.1:146242-167966 GCA_000966675.3 Picea glauca
AACCCCTGTCTGGGCTCTTTCGGCACCTCAATCGGTCGAAAAATGAAGAAGTTAGGCCTCCTGGAAGTCTCCCTCTTCAAGCTTGCTGTCTCTGGTTCTACAATTCACACCCTTCCTCATTGAACCTGGCTCACACGCATTTTAAAGCGTATAAACCTGGCACCAGGCACAACCGTGCCAACGGTGCAAATCGTAGGACAGTTAAGGGCGCACCAGCCCCTAACCGCCTCGGCACCTGGGCGTATGGCCATAGGACCGCGCGCATGGACAAATAGGTGGTTAAACCGTTACCAAACGTATAACTCCTTTTGCGCTCCAATTAGGGTCATATGGCATAGAGTAAAGAACCACGGGCTATGCGCGCCAACCATTAACCGCGCGCATAAACATATACACCATAGTCATATGCCATGTCTATACGACCACGGGCCGTGGCCAAGCCCCGGCCCGACCTCCCGCCAATGGTTACAACTGTTAATTTAAATACATTTGTTTTGATATACATAACAAGCCACAACATATAACCCAACGGTCAGTCGGGGTTTGTTAAAACTATGCAATGTGGGAAGGTCCGGGGGTCGAACCCCACGGACTCCCAATAATTTTACACTACAACCATTAACCAGTCAACGAGTGACACGTGGTGCCCATGGATTGGGCCACGTGTCCTCACACCATTCGCCAGGTATAGGACACGTGTCAACACCCAAATCTCCAACAATCAACCAATAAAAAACTGCCACATCATCATCATACGGTCATCGTATGGACTGTACGGCTCTACCACGTCACCACTGTACGGACTGTACGGACAGGTACATCCAACATCAAATTTTTCCCTGTTTGGCTTGGCGAACAGATCGCGATATATTCTCCATACGGCGTCCATTTGACAAAGTAAATATATCACCAGAATCAGGAAGACGAGACGGACGCAATGGCACTGTTTTCGTCGCATTATGAGCACTTTGAAAATTGAGCAAATTTGATCCCCTGATCATCAATAGAATTGTTTTCTAGTGTTCGTAATCATTTTCTGATAACCTAGATGACCAATGTGTGGTATCTTGTGCAGTTCATCCATTATGAACCTCTTCAAGTTGTCACAACTTGGGATATACAATTTGTTTTTGTAAGTCAGTAGACCTTCATCCAACATCTGGTAGCCTTCATACTTTAGCCCTGTGGGCTCTTGCTTTAGGTATGATGTCACAGTATTGAAGAATGAATTTGTTTCTTGTGCATTCCTGAATCTTTCCCTGACATCTGTTTCACAGGTTCTCATCACTCTTAGGTGAATCATTTTCATTCTTATGCTAAGGGCATCAACCACCCTATTTTCCTTTCCTTTGATGTGTTTGATTTCTAAATCAAACTCACTAAGGAGAGTCATCCACCTAGCTTGTTTAGCATTGAGTTTTGGTTGATCAAAAAGGTGATTCAACCCAAAATGGTCTATCATAAGTATAAATCTCCTATCCAGGAGGTAATGCCTCCACATTTTTAAAGCATGCACTATGGCAGCCAACTCTAGATCATGGGTCACATAATTGATTTCATGCTCATTCAATTTTTTGGATTCATAGCAAACTACACGTTCTTCTTGCATAAGGACTCCTCCGAGTCCTTCCTTGCAGGCATCGGTGCATACGAGGAAGTCGGTATCAGGGTCTTCAATATTTGGCACGGGTGCATGGGTCAGAAGGTATTTCAGTTCCTGAAATATTTCTTCACATTATGATGTCCAAGTGAGTTTAACCCCCTTTTTATGGAGGGAAGTGATTGGGCAACCAATCTTGGAAAATCCTTTTATGAACCTTTTATAATATCCTGCTAAGCCCATAAAGGATATGATATCAGATACATTCTTTGGGGTAGGCCATTCCATAATAGACTTGATCTTGTTAGGGTCTACTGCCACTCCTTTAGAAATAACATGGCCTAAGTAATGGACTTATTTCTAGAAAAAGTCACACTTGCTAAACTTAGCATAGAGTTGTTGCTCTCTTAGTACTTGAAGTACCAGTCTAAGATGTTCTTCATTCTCCTCCCCATTCTTGGAGTAGAATAGGATATCGTCAATGAAAACCAATACAAATATGTCTAGCAATTTGTTGAGTACATTATTCATCAGGCACATAAAAGTGGCAGGGGCATTGGTTAATCCAAATGGCACCACCACAAATTCATAGTGACCATACCTTGTCCTGAAGGTTGTTTTGTGGATATCTTCATCCTTGATTAAGACTTGATGGTATTCAGACCTCAAGTCAATCTTTGAGAAAATGGAAGCACCCCCTAATTGGTTGAACAAGTCATCGATTCTTGGTAAGGGGTACTTGTTATTTATGGTTGTCTTATTGATTTGTCTATAATCTATGCACAGTCGGACTGTACCATCTTTCTTTTTCACAAATAGGACCGATGCTCCCCATGGAGACACATTGGTCCGAATGTAGCCTTTGTCCATCATTTTCTTTAGTTGTAGCTCGAGCTCAATTATCTTGGGTGTACTCATCCTATAGGGTTCTCTAGACACTGACACTACTCCTAGTGCAAGTTCTATCGAGAAGTCAAGATCTCTTCTTGGAGGTAGAGCTGATACCTCTTATGGAAACACGTCTCTATACTCTTTTAGTATGGGGTGGTCCTCTAGATTTGGTCTGTCATCCTCAACATGCTCCAATACCTGTATTTCATATAGAGGGCATCCCTTTCTGCAATACTTTTTCATTTGAAGGGTTGATATTCGTCTCACTAAGACAAGATTATGAATCCCTTGGAGGGTTATCTTTCTCCCTTCTTAATTTACACATTCTAAGGTTTTATGGTAACGATCCAACTTAGTTTTATATGCAACTAGTCAATCCATACCAATCAATAGGTAATAATATCCTAGGGGAAGTATGTTAAGGGTAGCTTGGGTGGGCAATTCATTCATCATGAATTGGCAAGATGGTATGACCTCTGCTACTTTTCGTTTGGTGTCAGTGGCTAGTTGTACCAACCATGGATTAGCATGCCTATGTAGCTGTAGTTTACACTTATCAACAGTCTGAGGGGCCACATTACTAAAATTAGAACCAGGTTCAATTAAAATAGAAATTAGATGGTTGGCGATCATACATTCCATCTCCACCACTGAAGCTTGGTGGTCGTCTTTTTTACTATCCACGATTTCATAAATCCGTGGCATACTTCTAGCCACATCATTGATGGTGGTAGCTTCTTGGATGTTTTAAACTCTCCTACTATTATGTTTTCTGTGTGGACATCCCCTCAGTGGATGTTGTTCTCCACAACCCCAACATTTTAAGGGTTCCTTCTTTGGGTTATCCGTCTTTCCTGGGGTTGTTCCAAAATGTTTATTTCCACTATGGGAGGGGAAATGTTTCTGATATACACTTCTAGCAGGAAGGATTATCCTAGAGTCCTTCCTACCATTCTTAAATCTTGAGGATTTGAACCCTTTCTTATTGAATCCCGAACCTCTCTTCTTCTTCCAATCCTCGCGAGGTTCGGTCTGTCTCCCAAACTGTTCATAATAGTACCTCACCTTTCGGATAGTGTCTTGTAAGGTCTTTGGCTCGTCAAAATCAATATTGTTCCAGTAGATATGAGGTAACCCACTGATAAATCGTTGCACTTTCACATTTTCATCCTTTATGTAGGGTACATACCTCAACAACTCCAAGAATTTATTGACATATTCCTCTATGGTGAGTTGTCCCAGCTTGAGTTCATAGAACACTTTAGTCTTCTCATCAAAATATTTTTCTAACAGATACTTCTTCTTGAAGTGTTTCTTAAACTATTTCCATGATAAGTCTTCTTCATGGATTCCTTTCACATTCTTAAGGTCTTCCCACCAAATGGAAGCTTTTCCATTCAGGTTAAAAATGGCTATTCGAGCCTTCAAGTTTTCAGAATAATCATGGACTTTGAAGTACTTCTTTAAACTAAGAAGCCAAGATTATGCCTCTTCCCCTTTCTTAATCTCACCATCGAAAGAGAGTGGTTTGGCTTTCTTGAAATCTTCAGGTCATGATTTTTGGAATGCTTTTGATTTTTCCCTTTCCTTTGAGAAAGTGAGCTAGTTTTGCTACTAGAAGATTCCTATGATTTGCTAGTTTCTTTCCCAGAGGATTCTCCAGATGAGTGTCCCCTATCTCCAGGTTGGACCTTCCTCGAGGTACTCCTCCTAGTGTGGCCACTTATGAGACCACATTTTCGTATCTCATGTGGACTTTGACTTCTCTTTGTATGTCATCGATCCACATTACTGGTTGCGGGTTCATGTTGCAGCTATTTTTGTATATCAGATAAGCTCTGTAGCAAAACTGCATTAATTTCCGTTTGTTTTTCTTGCTCCTTTATAAATCTCTCATTGTCGGCCTTGCAACTCTGTAATTCGGCCATGAGGATTCTTACAGTTTCAACCAGATCCAGAGGGGTCTCCACCACCCTCCTCTCATCAGATTCTTCATCTCTATTGTGGGAGCTATCCCCCACTTCATGGTGCATCACCATCCTTTATGCTTGTAGTTTCCCATGATTCACTGACCGCTTGAGTGCATATAAAACAATGGTTGTTAGCTAACCGTCTATTTGTTCATGAACAACACATAGTCATATTTCTTAAATACACACACACACACACACAGTAGAAAAATTTCATTATTTTTTGCAATAAGGGTTTAACCAGACTCTTTAGGAAGGATATAAGGTAGAGCATCACCCTCAAAGTTCTTTAAATATGGTTTTTGCGCAACTCGTCCATGAGCCCAAGTAGACCAAGTTCTTTAACCTCACTCTGATACCAATTTGTAACGCACCCGACCCCTGAGTGACTTTCCTAGGGATGGGGCATCAAAATTTTGTTCTCCTTAAATGATCAAATCCTTCATTTGAGTTTCTACCACACTTTGCTCATCTAGAGTTTTCTAACCACGACCTCCCTGCTCAAACCCGAGCTCAGAACCGTCGGATATATCTTTCTGATGTTCTTCGGGTGTTCATTGGTTGAGGGCCATGTTGCATCCACGTGGATCCACCTTAAAAGTGCTATTTCCAAGCTCCTTCCTCCACTGTGGAAAACCATCCACAGCTCGATCCTAGGACTGGACTTACTCTGTATCTTCTATGTCTGTTGTGGAGAAACTTAACATTTCAGTGCTCCGACACTTCATGCCTCTTCACTATATACACACGAGACCACTTAGAGTTCCAAACTTTCGAAGTCCCATGAGCTCACCACGTGGCTCTGGACTTCAGAATGTTTGGTTTCTCTACTATACTACATCCCCAGTCCTCCAAAGTCCAAAGTCCCGAACTCCCGAAGTCTCAGTCACTTCACCAACCATGTTTTCTAGGCTGGCACATATTAGGAACTAACACATATGAGGGGTTAGGGTGACACGTGTTACGTTCCAATGGGCCTATAGGGTACGTGATACACATGGACCCGGGTGACACGTGGCATGTCAAGATGGGGTCCACATCACCCTGGGTGGCGTCACTGCACCTCGTCACCGCAGACTGGCAGGCTTCTACATTCCTCAAATCTCACGGTTGAGATCCAATCACATAGACTTATAGATCTATGGATCTGGTTACCTCGAGGATTCGACATTCAAAAGTATTGCTATGAAAACTCCTCTTACCTCCCGAAGCGTCCAATCTCAGAATTAAAGGGGATAGCACCACATGTCCCCGATATATCGATGATTGGGAAAGGATCTGAAGGATCCCACGATCTATGGTTATGGGTCCTTCGTAGCTTCGACCTTCGGTGTTTTGAATTCTGGTTTAGTTGGCGAGATAGGTTCACCCAACCACCTAGAGAACTGCCTATCATCGATCAATCTTACGGGAAATCAAATCTCCCAATTACCTCGACCCACATATGGCTGGTAAATTCGGTCATACTCTGAAGTCCCAGAATTCCGAAGCTCCAAAGCAAAGGGGACATAACTTCCTTAGGCTTAGCCCAAGGTTCCTAGGTATTGGTCATATGGATCCTTTCGAATGAATCTCATCCGCTCGTCTTTCAAACGAAGGGACTTCCCCTTTTAAGGCTTCCACCTTCTCTATCCTTCCTGATCTTTGTCATGAAATGGTTAAGGACTTGGGCCCAGAATCTCAGTCGTAAGACAAGGATTTTGAAAGAGGTATCCTCTTTAAATGGACAGGTTCAAGTTGACACGATATCTCCTGTCTCGACCATCATACAAGCTTATTCCCTAGGAATCCTCATGAACTAAGCTGGGAACACATAATATCAGTCAGAAGTGTAAGTTCACAAAGATATGAAGCCATACACATATCATAACCACTCCACATAGAAGTCATTTAGAAATACACATATGTATAAATCCAAGCATTCATTCATTATTCCATTTCAATACATAAAACAAGGAAAATACTTATCAGAACCAGATAACGTGAAGTGACTGCTGAAAGGGGTGTCCATTTCCACCCAACCATAGGCTCAGTCACTCCAAATGGATTTACCACTAGCCACCCCCGAGCTAGACCATGATGCTCTATAACAAAATCTTTTCTTCTGGCTCAACAACAATAGGGATGGAGGTTACTCTCTTCCTCCCGCAGGATCTTGACAATGATTTAAATGATACCAAGCAAGGAGGACCGACCCCGTTTATCAGTTTGTATCATAACCTTCACAGCCATTTCCTGTGACCAGAACTCTTATTTTCCACTTCTTCCTTGAACCCGAGAGCTTCACCTCTCGTCTCTGCACTCTTCACAGGTCTCTCCTTTTTTCCACCACACCTTCCTTTCTTGCCTCTTTCAGCACGGTCGCGTGTCACTCAAATTCCCATCCCATGGTCAGGTCTGAAAGCCTTACAGATGGATGCTCTGCCCCATTTCCTCATTAACTCTTGAGGAGGTCTTCCCACCTATTGCCTGACTGTAATTCATTTCTGAGTCATAGGATTGTTCTGGTCCTAAGCAATTAAATCCAATAAACTACTGGTTTGGTGAAGGTTAACGCAACCATTCCTGGTCCCCTTCACCATCTCTTTGCATAGCATTCATGGTCTTTCTAAGTGCAACCCCCTTCCAGCAGTCATGCAACACTTATCCATATTTCTAGTAAATAACATAATTTACATTCATTGACCTTTCGTACCAAGGTCCATCGAATCAAACATTCACACATATTAAGTTTGCCATAGTCTTTTGGCCATTATAATTATATTTACAAACTGGGGAAACAGGGTGTTACATTGCCCCTAGACTTCACAGGGGGGAAATCCCCCCTACACTCCCCCATGTGGAGGGGTGTACAGTATTTTAGGGTGTAAAGTCTTCATGGGGTATAAACACAACTGAAAAACAAAGACCTCTGAATTAGGAAGATAATCAGGCTTCACAACCAGCACTAAATGACATGGACTCTTAACCTAATTATATTCGAGTTATTTGAGCTATAGTCTAAACATTCTACGAAATGACTCTTTTTCGATGATATTTTCTGGGGACATTTGCTCGAATGTTAATTCCGCATCCGCATACTTGAGTGATTATTTCTTATAATTTGAATGCCCCAAAAATTTTTCAGCGCACAAAAATTCCATTTCGTAAAACAGTTAGACAACACCACCATTATTTGAAAACAACACAAAGTCAATTATCATTGACTTTGTCACTAAATCCCCAAACATTTACAATAATTTAAGGTCAAGTTAAGATCAATGAATGCAATGTTACATTAAATGACATTTTAATTACCAATGTCTTTAATTCATGTTCATAGATATTCCTTCAATCTCCATTTCTAATCTTGCCGAGAAGAGAGATGAGGGTGTTCAAGTCAAACAAAGTACGTATTGACTGTGCCCGCTTCATTCTTTCAGAATGATCTACCGGTACTTCCCTGTCGTCTGGTTCATCCTGTGATGGCATGCTATTTTTCCAGTGTCTATGGTAGTTTTCGTGGGCTTTCTTTCCTGGCCCTACCCAATCAAACCCGCCCCTTCACTGCAACGCAACTGCTTACATGAAAAATGATATAGCAAAAATTTGCAACTGGCATTGCAGAGCTTGTAGTTGGATTTTCTATGCATGGGTTATTCTTCAGCCATTCCAAATATCTCACACAACTTTGCAGGGGAAAAAATTACTCAATGGCTTGTTGGGATCCAAAAAAAATATTGTCAGCCTTTCTGTCTTCAGCACACAATCCTGTTACGGTTTCTGAGTCATTGTCATAAACTCCATTGGCAACGAATGGTCAATGGCTGCTAACATTGTCATAATCCTGTTACTGTAGTTGTTTATATATATTATAGATATAATTTGGTGTATATTAATATTTGTTTTAATAAGATTTGACAATTTTTTATATAAAGTTTCATTATGGAAATGAGAGTAGCCTTGTTTCACATGGTCTTGCCAATTTCAATGATTTTAAAGCTGTTTTACAAATGTTTAAAAAAAAAGATCTTAAAGTGTTTTTATTCTACAAATTCTTAGATATACATAAATGATGAAAATGATCATTGCAAAAGTTTAAGTGTTTTAAGTTGACTAATGAGTTGTTAACTTATGCTTTTTATAGAATTCTCATGGCCTACAAAAACTGAAATTGAAATTTAACTTGAACATTTCATTTCCAATCTCCAACCTAAATTTTAAAATAAAATATTTTAGTTTTAAAATACTATTTGGAAAAAAAGACTAAGCAGCTCTAAAGCACTTGCTTCTTGATGAGAAAGATAGATTAAAAAAACATAAATTTATTTTAAATTGATTACACTTTTCATCCAACTACGAAACCACATTCTTAACTCAGGAAACAAATCATAGGCTCCACCCTATCATGTAACTAAAAACTAAAATTCCATAGTTCTCATTAAAGTGATTTTTGTCCAATGTTCAAGTACGATTTCTTGCAGGGAACATTTCATTTTATGGTAACCTTCCTTCTCTCATGCCATCTATACTCATTTCAATGAAAATATATATACTCATTTTAACCAATTTCTTAACAGATAGGAAAATAAGAAAATTATCTATTTATCTATATATATATATTCTTTTCAATAAATATATTGAATGCATATAAAATATATTCATTTCAATAAAAAAATATATATACTCATTTTAACCAATTTGTTAACAGGAATATATATATATATATATATTCTTTCCAAGAAATATAGAATGCATATAAAATCTAACACAAAAAAAAATAAATTGAGATGAAAATTATAGCACACTTAACTTGGAAAAATGCTTCATTTTATAGCCTTGAATTTGAAAATTAACATGCAAATTTAATATTGAATATAGAGACTGACATTATTGCACTGGAACAAATCAGCGCCGCCTTTTGTGCGCACAAATTCATCAAATTCTGTTCGTTTTCAGTCATTTTGGTCTAAGAGAGGTGAATCAGGCCAGAAACTGCGTAGTTTTGGTCGAGTGGGCAGAGGGCGAGGACGGCATCGGGGGCGAGGGCGACGGTTCTTACGACTGCGCCAGTCGGGGAAGAACAGTGAGACGTTATTAAGCCAGCATTCAATTGAACAAAATGATGCCGCCTGGGTAAGAATCCGTGATGCACACTCTGTGCAAGATTTACCATTCTGAGATGCACTATAGCTTCTTTTACAGGGAGGATCATATTCTCTACAAAGCAAATACATGTAATCAACGTGTGCCTTTGTGATTCTATCAACGTTTGCATGAAAGTGATGCAGCGCGCTCGTGAATTCTTCGGCATCAACAATATCTGCTCCAGATTGTCTGCATTCTCTGACGGTCAATACGTTATGAGGCGGATCAGCGTGCTCAGCTCTAGCACATTCTCTGCACACAGGGCATCCGAGGACACACCCTATGCAATACCTGTCCCGTTTCAGAGCATGTAATCCACACTTCCCACTGCGAGAGTGATATGGGGTTTCAACAAAGCTCCTCACCCGATGGATCTCCGCCAGTATGTCCATTTGTGGATCCATGAGGCCTCGCAATCTGAAACGCATCGGCTGATATTATTTGTATACATATTTATACATGAAAAGCCACAGGCCGTTGGAAGACAAGACGTCGCCCTCCAAAACTGAACCGTTCAACTTATCCAAAACTGATCAGTTCTGGATTTGAACGCCTATGGCATTGGCGTGTTTTGAAGTTTGCGAGTTGAAACGTACCGTCAACCTAGATGTCTGGATGAGGATGAGCAATATAATACAAAATCATAATAATAATAATAATAATTTAGCTTTAAATAATTCTCGTAATAATAATTTGCTTTAATTTTAACTTCTCACTGAAGTTAAATATCAAATTGGTGTATGAGATTTTTGTTTGTGAGAGAAGAGACCACCTTCGAATAGGGATTTGATTGCTAAAATATATGAAGATATACATATCCTACCTCAACAATCAACATATCATTAGTTATCCTAGACTTTCATTAATGGTTGGAGACTCTTTCCATCTCATACTTAAATAAGGTCTATATATATTATGAGGTCCGAGGTCCCCATCTCAGACTTAAATAAGGTGTATGAGATCTCTTTGTTTGTGAGACAAGAGACCACTTTATAATAGGGTTTTGATTGCTAAAATCTATAGAGATATACATATCCTACCTCAACAATCAACATATCATTAGTCATACTAGACTTTCATTAGTCATTGGAGACTCTCCCCACCTCACACTTAAATAAGGTCTATATATATTATGAGATCCCCACCTCACACTTAAATAAGATGTATGAGATCTCTTTGTTTGTGAGACAAGAGACCATCTTTTAATGGTAATTTGATTGCTAAAATCTGTGGAAGTATACATATCCTACCTCAACAATAAGCATATCATGGTCATACAAGACTTTCATTAGTCATCAAAAACTCTCCCTCCCCACCTCAAACTTAAATGAAAAAATCCCCTCAAATCATTTTCTTATATCCTTTAATAATATCTATATAATTTTAATGTCTAATATTTAATTTTTCATAATTTTTTTTACATAATGATAAGTAAATAAAACTAGGAAATATAATTTTTTAGTTATTAATATCAATTTTTATTAGAAAAGTATTAAATTTTATACAATAATTTATTTATAATTATGAAAGTGAGAGGAGTCCATGAATTCTAAAAAAGTGGGAAATTTATAATTTTACAACTGCAAATAGCAGTTAACTAAGTGATTTACCTCTTGGTATGCTATATTAAATCAACCATGGAAAATGTTAACAAAATTAGAATTATGGGATGTCATAATAAAACATAGCTTCAAGTAGCATTGGGTCATTGGATTTAAAACTAATATATGTGCTGGTTTAAATATCATTTTCTTGGGGTTTATTAGCTATTTCTTTATTATATCTTATTATTTGTTCTTTTAACGCTCTCCACACATATTTATTGTTATTTACCACATAATAACGCTCTCCACACATATTTATTGTTATTTACCACATAATAAAAAATTGAAATTTTAATTTTGACAAGTATATCTGTGAGGGAGGTTTAATTTTATTAACCTTTTCAAAATGGTGCAACAACAATTTTATTAATCAATATTATCACTTATGATCATAATAACAAGTAATTAATAGAATCATGTTGGCTATCTTCCATAATTGATTAATAGAGGTACTTAAGAAGGTGATGTGTGCATGATTCTTTCTTGGTCACCTATTTTGAGGTTTAAGGCTTTATCCATTATGTTAATCTTTAGTTATTTCATAATATTTATGATTATTGTTTTTATTTCTAAGGTTATTGTTACACATCAAAATTACTCACTTCAATGATGATCCATTGTCGTTATTGCTAGTGTCGCAAGTGTTTCATTTTTGGTCGTAAGTGTCGCAAACATCATACTATCATCTCGCCTATGTTGTGTCTCTAACGACATCATAAGGACATTTAAGACACCTTCAAAGATTGGTTTAAGGAAGATAAATCATTTGATGACAAGTACAAAGCATTTGCCATGAAGAAAACCACTTAAAAATGATTTTTGGAAGGAAGCACTCCCCTACCCACTATCAGGGAGCGCCAACGCTCCATAGCCTTCTTTGAGGGAGCGTTGAAATGCTCTGTGCACCCTTTTGGGGGAGCACTGCCCTTTCTGAGCGAATTTTGGTTTGTTGAGATAAATTAGGGAAGAATCCCCTCAATCTCTGAAGTTGGTTGGATTCGAATCTGAGGTCAAGGCATGATCTTAGGGAAGATCCACAATTGAAGGAGAGGAATCCTCAACTTATCCCAAAGATCTCTCAAGTGGTTAGGCCTCTCCAAGCTTATATAAGGAGGCCTTCTCATGGTGAAAAAGAGAGAGAGAGAGAGATTGGAGATACCAAACTTATGATCTCATGAGTGGTATTAGCACATGAAGAGATGGAGACATTGTGAAGCATCTAACTTGTGATCTCATAAGGAAGATATCATTGAAGCATCAACATTCTGCGTGTGGATTATTTGAGAAAGGGTCTGGACAAAGGGAGCTTGGTGAAGCTGCTACATCTACATAAATGGCTGTAAGCACCACTTTGTTCTCATTAATATAAATCCATGTTTGGCATGTTTCTTTAAAGTTTGTGTACATTTCATGAACTTTTTTCTTTCATAGATCCATTATGAAGCTAATCGGTAGAGTAGGAAGTATCGTTGTTGTTGCTCATTGTATTATAGGACCTTCTGAAGAACTCGGAGATCAAGATCAACCTAGATCAAGCGAGGACAAACGTCGGTAAACGGGTATTTACTATTCTTCTTTCTCCTTCTTTGATAGTTTAGCTTCATGAAAAGGAAAGTCAGTGTCCACAATAACACTTTTCTTTCTTGTTCATAGGGGTCTAGTATCCAAGAGGAAATCCACTTGTTCGCAGGGGGATTATCCTGTAACAGAAATTGACGACTCCACTGGGGAGGATCTTTGATTTTTGTTTCCTTTCCTAGGTCTTGTTTTGGATTTTGCTCATTCTTTGACCTCTCCATGATGTGTCTCTGATCCTTAGATGTGTTGTTGGCTCTTGGATTCATCTTACACACTGAATCTTTGCATTTTTCCTAAGTTTTGTTTTTATTTCTGGGTAAAATTTTGAGTTTTGAGAGGCCAACGCTCCCCTGCCTTTACCACCAGGGCATCGACACTCCCTTACAGGATCCCACTGAGCATTGCAATGCTATGGTACCCTTGACACCAGAGTGCTGCCCCTTTTTCTGCAAAAATATTCTTGGGAGTAGTTTTTCTCAGTCTTTTTTTTGCTGATTCATTTTCTTAGGGTTTATGCTATCTTAGTGTGTCCTTTTTTAGCCTCCAATTATTTGATTTCTAAGGATTATTGATGTTTTGTTTGGATTTTTGACATCTATTTTCCTTGCTTTGAGTAACTCTTCTTCCCTGAGATTTGGAGTCGATTTACTGCTTTCTCCTTTATCTGATGGTATGAAAGTTGTTGTAAGGAAAATCAAGGATCTATGCGCTTTTCCATTTGATATTTGAGGTATTTTTCCCAAGAATTCCTGGTTGTTCATCATCCATTAACCTTCTCCTACCTTCACTAGAAAATTCATTAATTTTCAAGCATTATGGGTGAGTTTTTGCATGGTTTTTGGCTCTTTTTTTGAGTTTCTGGGAGGACCAATGCCCCCCTGTAATCCATACCAGAGTGTCAGCGCTCCCCTACAGTGTTTTAGGGGGTGTTGAAACACTCTGTGCACCCTTCTAGGGGAGCACTAGTGTCTTTTTTGAGTGAAATTGCCTTCTTTTGCTCAGGCTTGTGCAACCTGTTTTGTAGTACTCTTTACCTAGAGTCTGTGGTTGGTTTGTGAAGTTGTTTGGATTGGTTCTTGATGGTTTTTGATGCTTGTCACTCTCTTTTGTCTTGGTTGGAGCTTGAAACCTCTTTCAGAAACGTGAAATTGCCTTTTCTAGCTGCGTTTTTGTCGAGACAGTTTTGAGTCGTTTCTCTTTCTCCCTATCATTTCTTGGATTCTTCTTCGCATTTTGTTGTCTTCCTTGAATGCTTGCATTTGAAGTAGCGGAATTGCATGTTTTTTTGGAATTTTGGGACATTGTTCATCTGAAATGATGAATGTTTTCTCCTTCTCATAGCATAGCTTTCATCAAAATGAAAAGATTGCATATTCATCTCTTTGCATAACTTTCGAGTCGGTCAAAACACCATATTGTCCACGCCATTTTTCCTTTTGAGTAACAACAACCTTAAAAATCAAGCGCTGAACTAAAAATTGATTAGACATTTTTTCATTTTCTGGTAGCAAACCTACATTAGATTAATTGTAGGGATTTGGAATAGGTGTGAAAGATAACTTTCCAAAGATGCAAACAAACATAGGATCTTGTGTTAGGGAGTGGTGAAATCCAATTACTACATTTTTTCCTGGGAAGCCCTTCTCACACAAGGGTCAAAACTGAGGTCGCATTGAGACTAGTAGATTTACTCACCCTGCTTTGTTGGTCTTGGTGTAGAGATTGCACGTATTATGGGGGTCACTTGAAGGTATACCCACAATGATGAGTGGAAGCCTTTCAAGTTGATTTCAGGCTAGATACCCTGCCCTTACGCATGGATCAGACTGTCAACTGTTTCCCCAAGCATCACTGTTGTAGTTGGTAACCTTAGTGGCCTATCTTTTTAGGGTATTTACACAAGGTGACTGTGGAGGGGCAAGTCTTCACGGTACCTAGAATCGACATTGGCCAAACTCACTTGGGATCCTTGGAGGGTATACCCACGTTTATGTGTGGGAGCTTGCACTAGGGTGTAAGTCCGTTAAGCAGGTCGTCAACGTAACTTTTCCACCCGCTCTATCTCATCCCCTTCTTACTTTGTTCCCGCGACGTTGGATTTCATCACCAACTAGTGTGCTCATTGTGAGAAGGTTTTGTTTGCTTACTTGCTTACTAGATTTTTAGCGTGTGCTGTTTGTTCTCCCTAGAAGAATCTAGGTTGGATCTTTATTTTTATGGCGTCAGTTCCCGGAATGACCAATGAAGGAACCCATTTTCTAGGGGAACCCTTTGTTTTTCCTTCTTACAGAAACGTTGGTCCTCCTTACATCGCTACTTTGAGCCTTCCAAGTCTCACAATTGGGTTACCGATATGGTTGTTTTCCACTCTGGTAATCTAGAATGCAGGTGCTTCAAATGTAAGCACACTACCCACTCATCAACCTCATGTCAATCTTTCTCCTTCTTCACCTATCAAGTCTCCTTCCATTTCTCCTTCTTCGCCTAGTGAAAGCTCTAAATCAAGTAGCCTAGTTGATAAGATGAAGAAGAAACAAAAAGAGAAGAAGAAGAACTAGAAAGGGACCAAGCCTCCAACTACATTAGATGTTGGATCCAAGCAACCAACTATTGTTAATAGTACTAGGAGTGTTGATGAGGTCGACAAGATTAAAACGAAGAATTGAAACCCAAATTCACTTGCAGTCTTTGTAAGGGTGACCATTTTCTGAGGGATTTCCCTGGTATTCCCAAGGTCTTAGAAGTATGGTCCTCCATGTCATTGGCCCCCTATAGACATGTTGGTGACACCCCGTCAACTAGTGACGTTTAGGTTGGTAAGAAGAAGACAACTGCCAATTTCCCTTGTATGTTATGTGAAGGTGATCATTATTCTCACCTTTTTCCTCGCATGAACGAGGCTTCTTCTCTTTTGAAAAATCTTCAACTTCCAACTGGTTATCGTAAGATTCCCCCCAACCCATCATTGGTTGATAGAATGGTCAATCTGGTTGATTAGGTGGTAAATATAGTTTCATCCTTGGTTCTACCACTCACCAAAGTAGCTGATCTAGTTCTGTTATCGATAAAACCCGCTTTTCATATGGAAAGTGAAACCCAAGTGATTGATACAGTCCCATCATTGGTCAGTCCCACCCTTCATTCGAAGAGTGTCAAAGTGGTCGATCCTACTCCGCCATCGGTCAATCCCACTCCTCCTCTAACGAGTGCTAAAGTGGTTGCTCCAGTTAGACCATCGTTCAATCCCACTCCTCCTTTAAAGAGTGATAAAGTGGTTGATCCAGTTCCACCATCAATCGATCCTACTCTCCCTCTAGAGAGTAAACCCGATACTGCCCACATTTTTCTCATTGATATAGACTCTACCATGCCGGGGCCATTCCTCCTTCTCCTGCGAAAACCCCTCCAAGTAATGAGGCCATCCTTTTTGATTGGGGTGTGCTAACTGGACCTCGTCTTCCCTCTCATAGTCCTTTCAAGATCACAATACAGGTTTGTGGTCGGGCCATTCCTCAAACGTTGATAGATGAAGGTTTGTCCGTTAGTATTTTGTCCTCTATTGCTTGGCAAGCTTTGGGTTATCCTCAGCTTGTGCCAGTTACCCAGACTCTGTTCACTTTTAACAGAAGAACCAGTCACCCTTTAGGGATCCTTCCTTGGTTTCCTGTAACTTTGAGAGGGAAAACTGTCTTTATTGATGTTATGGTAGTCCAAGACCCCTTGGATTTTGATTTACTCCTTGGGCGAGATTATGTCTATGCCATGAAAGCTATTATGTCCACATTTTTTCATATGATATCTTTCTCGCACGATGGAATAATGGTGACTATTGATCAACTTTCATTTGTTGGCCTTGACTTGACCATCAACCCAATGACCTCCCTAAATGTTTCTTATATGCAGACAGTATCACCCCTGCTACAGGTCAATTATGTGTCATTGTCTCCCATGACTTCAACTTTCGATGAATTAGATCCGGTAGTTGACATGGTGATCTCTTCGATAGGGATATTGGAGTCTGATATACTTTCCCCTATCGCGGCCCTCGACATGTGTTCCTTCCAGATTATTGTTCTTCCATCTAGTGAAGATCTCTTGGAAGCCATGACCAAGTTTTGTCCCTTGACATGGTGTCCTTCCATAGCGTTATCCTCTTGGAAGCCATGATCAAGAAGAGTCCACAAGCATAGTTTCTCTTCTCTGTGGTAAGATTGTTAAAAAATCAAACATAAGCTATTAGCATAGTTTTCCTCTCTGTAGCAAGCTCGTTTAAAAATGAAACAAAAATCTAGGGATTCAACCCAAAGCCCCGAGCATAGTTCTTTTCCCGTGTCAAGCTCGTTAAAAAATGAAACAGTCACCTCTCCTACCAAGTTGAGTCTTTCGCCAGATCTCATAGATGTCGAGTCGAGTCTTTCGTTAGGTCTCATATTTGAACCTTCATTTCATCCACCTATATATTTTTTCTCCATCTTATATAAGGAGGCCTTCTCATGGTGAAAAAAAGAGAGAGAGAGATTGGGGATACCAAACTTATGATCTCATGAGTGGTATTAGCACATTAAGAGATGGAGACATTGTGAAGCATCTAACTTATGATCTCATAAGGAAGATATCATTGAAGCATCAACATTCTGTGTGTGGATTATTTGAGCAAGGGTCTAGACAAAGGGAGCTTGGTGAAGCTACTGCACCTACATCGATGGTTGTAAGCACCACTTTGTTCTCATTAATATAAATCCATGCTTGGCATATTTCCTTTAAAGTTTGTGTACATTTCATGAACTTGTTTCTTTCATAGATCCATTATGAAGCTAATCATGTAGAGTAGGAAGTATCGTTTTTGTTTGTCATTGTATTATAGGACCGTCTGAAGAACTTGGAGATCAAGATCATCTTGGATCGAGTGAGGACAAACGTCAATAAAAAGGTATTTACTATTATTCTTTCTCCTTCTTTGATATTTTAGCTTCATGAAAAGGAAATTCTGTGTCCACAATAACACTTTTCTGTCTTGGTCATAGGGGTCTAATATTCAAGAGGAAATCCACTTGTCCGCAGGGGGATTATCCTGTAACAGTTATTGATGAGGTTCACAGAGCCATCCCTAGTCTGAAAAACCTTGCAATGGTATACATATGGCACTTTTAGGATATTCATTCCCTTTATAGCGCTCATGTCATGTTTCAAGGCCATTTTCCTAGCCCATAATCCCTAGAAGCTTAATTTAGTGCCCAGGACACTATTTTTAGTCCTTGGACCATGTTTGAGGCTCCATGACCCATACTTTAGGAAAAAAAACTTGTAATGGCACTCATATCTCACATGTAGGCAACAATTCCATTTATATGACATGTGCGGTGATCTAGGGGAATATGCATGGTCCATTAGCCATAGAAAAACATACTATTTGGTCTACAACATATGTTTCCATTTCTAAACTATGAGGAAGGCATCATGCTCCAAATTGGATCCTTGTCTAAATCTCTTTGTAAACTTTGTAACAAACATTGAATTTTTTTTTTGGCAATGTTGAGGAAATGTCCAAAAAATCACTTGGAAGTTGAAATAAACCATTGTGATGGTTATCCTTCCAAGATATCCCATTAAAAATTAAGGTTGTAGAGAAGAAAGGCATTGAATGGAAGATAAGAGAGAAGATACTTAGAGGAAATGAACAAGGGAAGTTCTAGATCAGAGAGCTCTAAGAGGCAATCAACTCAAATATCACAGGACAAGGGAGATATTGTGCCTAGCCACACAAGAGTCAATATTGTCGTTGACTTCAATCCACCTATAAATTCATTTCTACTAGTGAGTAACAATGTATAAGGTTTTCTATGCATATTTCACCCTTTCTTTAATCAATTCCTCTTAATGAAAATTCCTTAGAACTTGGTTTTCCTATTTGGATTTCTAATGTAAAAAAAAATATTTTTTGTCTCATTGTGTTAATGGTTGTGTATACTTGATGTAGTTTTGGTTTTAATAATATGTTCTTGCATTACATGCAAACAACAAGAACTGTAACAAATATACATTGTAATCCCATCTCTATTCATTGGTTTAAATGATTGGTTGAGTGTATTGTTGGTTCAATATTTAACCACATTCTATAGCCAATATTGCAATCGATTATTTCCAAGTGTTCATTATTTTGTGGTGGGTTTGTATCAGTACAAAACATTTCAATTAGTTCCAATACCATACACTACAACATTGTTGCACTCACCCATTATTCACTTATTTGATCATTGGAGTATAGCTACAACACTTCCACATATCTTCCATTTGATGTGTGAAGTGAGCTTATATCCTGAGAATAGATTTGGAGAGCCTCTATTGAACAAAGGTATGTTTATTGAAGCAAGTAGCAAGTAGTGAACCAAATATGAAATAGAGCCATTATTTTTTATGCCTATTAGTGATTAGAAACAAAGAGCATTATTTATTCCATAGATATTCATGTTGACAAAATGGATAGGCCATAGGCCTATGATTTATGGATAATGAGGTATTAGAGTAGGTTTTTCATAAACCTTAAATAATCTTCCATAGGAAAAGATTTAAAGAGGGAGAAGTTGGAAGAGTTGAGAGACTTCAACTGGAAGATCTAAGAGGAAAGTGAGTATTGGAGGTAGAGAGAGGATGAGTTGGAAAAATATCTTTCCAAACAACATGATTCCTTCACCATTATGAGGAAAAAATTAGATAGGAGTAGATTGAATCTCTTGCAATTATGGGAGAAATTCATTGAGATGGATAATTGGAAAGAGGAGAGGTTCACCAAAGTGATTGCTAAACTCTATCAGGATTTGGAAATGAAAGAAGAATCCTTTAAGAAACTACAAGAAATTTTCCAAGAGAATAAGAAAGCCTCTTCCATTTCCAATGTAGAAGAAAATGCCATGATGGAGTCAAGGATGTTAAAAACAACTTCCAAGACCCCTCCTCAAGAGAATTTTAATGACTTTGAAAATCATGCTAGAGGCATTGGTTGCTATTTCATGAGGAAAATGGGTTATGATGGCCAGGGGATAGGTAAGGAAGGCCAAGGGATTATGATCCATGTTGTATGTCAATAAAGGCCCAAGGATGAAGGCCTAAGATTAAGTGGAAAATAATCCAACACAAGAAGTTGTTTGTATGGAGGAAAAGGAAAACAGAAAAGGAGTGTGTAGCAAGCCACTCAAATATGCTTTTAGAGGCTTGGATGAGGGTAACAAAGAGATTATTCTTCCATCCAAATACACTCCAACTCTTGGGGGACCAATAAACCAATATGGAAAACATCATCACAAACTTAAAAGGTACGACATAATATGTTTGGTTTGTTTATGTTGCAAGAAAATACGTCATAAGGTTGGCAATTGTTGATACTCTAGAAGGTGAAGTAGTCCATGCAGGAACTATTTATAGTATTGTATATTGATTATACATTGAGAAGCCAAATGTTGTAGGATTCACCCAAAAATCCATCCCAAGAATCGAACAACCAGAAATAAATTCTGGAGAGTCAAGGTCAAGGGAAAAGAGGAGTTGCTTGCTGCAGCCCAAGGAGCAATAGTTTTCCAACAACCTATTGTAGAAATGAATGTCATCTATAAACATGATATGGAAATAAATATTATGAAAAAGGTATCCCCTATTCAACTATTATCTTCTATCCTACAGTGGAGGCACCCTTTCTTGGATATTTTTCGAATATTTCTTGATTTCAACAAATGAGGTAGACATGCAAATGTAGAGAACAATAAGATCGAAGGGTGTTGAAGAATTCGAGGACCAAAATATTTCAAAATGGGGAGCTATGAGTCAAATTGGATCCTCGTCGAAATCTCTTTGTAAGATTTTTAATAACAATTTAATTATATTTTAGGCAAATCCGAGGAAATGTCCAAAAATTCACTTGGAAGTTTAAACATACCATTGTGATGATTGGAATTCAAAGGTATCCAATTAAAAATGATGGTTTTAGAGGAGAGGGGAATCAAATGGAAGAGAAGAGAGAACATACTAAAAGGAAATAAATGAGGGTATTTCTAGAGGGGAGAGATCTAAGAGGCAATGAACTCAAAGATCAAAGGAAAAGGTAGACATTGTGCCTAGCTAGACATGAGAATATTTTTTTTGAGTTATTTCGTTCTAGTTAAACCAAAAGAACTACAAGAGAGATAAATTGCAAACCTAGCTATTTTCACTAATTTAAATGATTGTTTGATTGTATTGCTAGTTCATTATTTAACCACATTTTACAACCAATCTTGCAATTGCTTCTTGATGGATGTTCATTATTTTGTGGTGGATTGTATGAGTACATAGCATTTCAATTAGTTCATGTACCATACACTACAAAATTGTTGTATTAACCCATGATTCACTTATTTGATCAATGGAGTATAGATACAATGCTATCACATATAATCCATCCAATGTGTGTAGAGAACTTGAAACTTGAGAACAAATTTGGAGAGCTTCTATTGAATAGAGGTATGTCTACGAAAGAAATCATCCAAGTACTAAGCCAAATATGAAATAGATCCATTATTTTTTTTGCATGTTGGTGATTAAAAGTAGAGAGAATAATTTATTTATGTAGAGATCCATGTTGATGAAATGGACACATGCCATATGAATACCATTTACATATCACATAGATACTAATTTTTGGTGTAGAACACATTGTAAAAACATCCATATTAAAAATTTGGGTCAAAGATAAACTTTACATAATCTATGTGTTAGTTTGGGTCCCATGCATGGTCCATGAGCCTTAAAATAATATTTTATGCCTTAAAATATTGATTTTCATTGTTATCCCTGTTAGGATATTTAGACACTTAGGAGTTAGTTAAGATCTACTTGGTCTAATATGTCGTTAGGTAAAAGTGTGTTTCTTTAATATGCATTAGTATGCATTTGTAGTTAGGCATTCCGATGGTCACGATATGTTC
>JZKD02S1902956.1:189455-204824 GCA_000966675.3 Picea glauca
TAAATAAAATAACATTACTAATCTAAATTACAACTAATGTCCTAAAGCTGACATAAATAAAATAACATTACTAATCTAATATGCCCCAATTAAGGGGTAATGAGCCAATATTAGGGCTTAACAATGATCTTCTTTTGGAATTCTGTAATCAACTCCCTCCATCTAAGAGATTCCATGCTTTCGTCTGCATCCTTATTTCCTTATGTAAAGTGTCACAAGTCTTTATTCTAATTTCCTCTTGATTACTGAATTCTTTTTGATTTGACTCCTTCTGGGTCTCTTCAAGTTTGATTCTGTTTTCAACTTATATGGTAGTTGTTACTTATATAATAGATTCCTCAGGAATTTTCCAATGTATTTCATCTTCTTGTAGTCATCGTAATAACAATCCTTATCTTGTTATTCTTTCATAGGTATTGTTTCAATGACCATATTTTCTTCTAATAAATAGATATGCATGATATGTACAGGAACTATGTAAACATGGTATGTACAAGAACTATGCTATAGAAAAATATTGTACCTTGACTAGAAGAAAAAGTCTACATCCTGCTAAACTTTCTTTGAGGGTTCCTTTTCATCGGAAATTGTTTCTTCATGTGTTTCCTTCCTTTTCCTTAACTTAGTATAGTGGTTCTTGTAGTGATCATATTTTAGACAATTGAAGCATTGTATTTTTGACATATCTCTTTCTTGATTTGGTTTCTTCCTTGAACCAAACTTCTTCTTATTCTTGAATTTCTTGAACTTTGTTGTGTATGCTTGATCATCATGTTTTTTTGGGGGTTTCTCTTTTGTGTTAATAGTTGATTCTTATTGTGAAAAACAATTCAAAAGTTCTTCAAATGTGGGATACTCCTTTCTTGTGTTCATGCTTGCGGAAAATGCATCCCATGTCTTGGGAAGGCCATTGAGTACTATATTTACCAGTTATTTTTCTGAAATGATTTCTTCAATAGCTTGTAGTTGATCTCTTAACTGAGAGATTCTCACAAAGTATGATGTTATGCTATCATCATCATTAATTTTCATGTCATGGAGCTCATTCTTCAGACTCATTACTTGTCCAATGTTTTTGACTGAGAAGAGGTTAGTTAGGGCATCGTACATCTTCTTAGATGATTCAAGATGAGATATGTAGGGTATCAAGTGGGATTTTACAGAGTCCACTATGATAATCATAGTGTTGATGTCATTGTCCTTGAACTTCTCCATAACTGCAACGTTCTAAGGTTCCTTCTCTTTTCCTCCTTCAAACTGTGGTTCCATGATCTTTACCTTTCACAATATCCAACACTTTATTCTTGGAAAGGATGAGGTAAATCCTTGTCTTCCATGCTCTGAAGTTAGAAGCCCCTTCTAACTTGTTTTCTGACTTCATAGAGTAAGTCATGACTCCTTTGACTTGGTCAACCTTTGAGTTTGACCAAAAACTCAAACTCGATGTCTTGACTTGTTGAGAGTACGAGGAGGTGTGCTAGGCTAGGGTGCACTAGTTTATCCAAAGAATTAGGTCAAGCTCTTCACTTAAGGTTCCTTAATAAGAGGGTTAGCGTTTCATTGCTGCAACAAAAACTTTGACTACAACTGCAACTATAACTGAGAAAATCCTCCCAATCTATCTTCCAGCAGTTAGACTGTCTGAATATAGTGTCGGTCCATAACCTGTTATAAAAATAGATGTGCTCATTTAACCATAGACAATATCTCAATATTGTCATCCAACCATAGGCACAAATGGCACCCCTAAGCACCTTAACATTGACAAAGAGACTAATTCTAGAAGAAAACCCTAGAACCAATAGCCAACCAAGGTAGTGTACCTCTCTCTAGAGTTAGTGTACCAAGTAGAAATTCCAAACCATAACCAAGAGAAATTCCAAGCCAAAAATCGAAAATGCCAGTTGCAACAACTCCTCTTTAGACTTTTGCACCACTGGCCTTATGCAATTGTGAGAGTGATTGTGAAAAATGAGCTCTAACACCCTATTATTTATAGTCCTCCAAGTGACCTAACTGAGCTAACTTCTACTTATGGAGGATAATAACGCAATAATAAATATTCTCTTGAGTCGACTTGTCTCCAAAGGTTATTATCCAAAGTTTTAGGGTTTAACTTGCTTCCCGAAATATTCTAGTCTTGTCAGGGTTACATGTAGAAGTTAATACCTCCCGCAAATACCATAATATACAAACCATAAACACTACCCTAAGACCCATTTCTAGTGCACAAAAACTTATCATGTTACATGTATTACACTCATGGAACAAAGATTCCATTTATAGGGAATGTATGGTGATTATGGACCCTATGCATAGTCCATTGAAAAAAAAACATATTTTAGGATCCAAGACATTCATTTTCATGCTTGGATGATGGTAATGGCTCCAATACACATCTATAGTGCACAAAAAATCCTTTTTAAGACCATATTCCACTTGTGGGTGAACGATCCCCTTTACAAGAACCACATGTTGGTTTAGGACCATTGTACATTATCTGTGACCCTTAAATACATGTTTCATGCCCTACGACAATATTTTTCCTAATTGGACCATATACAAATACCTAATACCCATTAATGATTCAAAACATCATGCAATGGTGTTCATATTACACTCTTGGCCCAAATATCCCCCCTATAGGGTCTCTGTAGTGGTTTGGTACCTTCTGCATAGTGTACAGGCCCTAAAAGCATCTTTTATACCCTAATATATGTTGGTGTTACTCCTTATACCATGACCATATCACTGTAACACATATATGGTGTGAAAACACTTGTAATTGCATGTATATTATAGTCATGTATAAAATATTCCATTAATAGGGCCTATGTTATGGCTTAGGACCCTATACATGGGCCATGAGGTATAAAAGCACCATTTAGGCCCTAAAATATTTTTTCAATCCATAATAGGTTAGTTTGTATCCTCACATCATATCAAAGTCCTCAAGAACCATTCCTTTGTGAAAAACCTCATAATGACACCCACTGGGAAAATATTTCCTTTATAAGGCTTGTGTGGTGGTTTTGGACCATGTGCATGGTCAATAATCTCTAAAAAGGTATTTTACACCCTAATTCATTTTTTTCATGCGTATACTATATCCAAATCTCTAATATCCATCCCTAGTGCATAAAATCTCATAATGGTACCTAAATTACTCTCATGTAATAAATATTCCCTTTATGGGGCCTTTGTGCATGGTCAATAAGGAATACAAGTACACCATTTATGCCTTAGGATACTAGTGTTTGTGTTCTTATTTTACCTTGGTTAGGGCCTAGATACAAATCCCTATTGTTCCAAATCTTGTAATTTCATTCATACTACACTCATGGACCAAATATTTTCCCCTTGCATTCCTTATGTGAATGTTTGGGATCCTATGCATGGTCCATGATCCCTAGAATTGTGTTTTAGTCCTTAAGAATTTTGTTTTTATCCTTGGACCAATGACAGTGCCTCAAGAACTGTATCTAGTGTGAAAAACCATTTAATGGTTACTATATCACCCTAGTCAAAGCTAGGATACCCATACTTGGTGTACAAATCCTCTGCTGGCACACAATCTAAAGTAGATCCCACATATCCCCTCTAAATGATGTGAGTGTTGGTTCAAGACATTTTCTATGGCCCAGGGTGTCTGGAATCTTAATTTAGGTTGTAAGGCCCCTTTTTTCACCCCTCAACCATAGTGAATTCCCTGAGATCGATCCCTAATGATGGAAACCTCCCATTGGCATCCATATCCTACCTAGATAGAAAATATACCTTTTAAAGGCCCCATGTGGTGCTTTGAAGCCATATTAATGGATAAAATCCATAAAATACTAATTGAGGGCTTATGGTCCTTTATTCCCCCCCCTAACCATCATCAATACCCTAATACCCATCCCGTGTTCACAAAACTTTCTAATGGCACCCATCTCCCAAGTAGTGTCCAAGGAGTATGTTGTGGTTCAAGGAGTTGTTCATTGGTCATGAGTCTACAAAGATTCAGTTAGGTCCTCATACCCTTTTGTTTCTCCCATGATCATGATTAGGGCCATAAGACCCATCCTTAATTTTAAAAACCTTCTAATGGCACTCATATCCCATTAGGACATTAAAGACTCGGTATAAATGGCATGTGTTGCTAGTTAAAGGACACATTAATGTATTACAAGCCTAGATAGAAGATCACTTTAGGCCTAAGGCCCCTTTGTTCCTCTAGAAGTAATGGTCAAGTCCTAGTGACCTATTATTGGTGTGAAATGTCTCTCAATGATGGGCTTATCCCATTGAGAGGCCAAATATCCCTTTGAAAGGGTCAATGGTGTTGTTTGATTCCTAGTCCATGGGACATAGTCCTACAAGCTTCATTTAGTACCAAAGGATATTTTTTGCCTCACCTAACCATGTTTAAGTCCTGGTATCTATCCCTTATGTGCACAACATCCTAATGGTACCCATAATCTACTCATAGGAAAAGGTCCCCCTTTAGAAGGTATATGTGGTGGTATGAGGAATTATTTATGTTTCACAATACTATAAGATTAATTTAGGTATTAAGGAAATTATTTTTGTATCCTAATCATGGTAAGGGATATGAGAACCTTTTTTAATGTACAAAAAATATTGATTTCACCCTTATCCCTCTTGTAGCCTAAATATCCACTTTAAGGGGTTTTTTTTGTGGTTTAAGGCCTTATACTTGTATATTATTTGAAAAATATCCATTTAGGTCCTAATTTACTTCCATTTATTCCTAAACCATGGTCAAGTCCAAAATACCTATACCTAGTGCATAAAGCATCATAATCAGATCCATATCCCACTCAAAGGATATTGATCCCCTATAGAGGGCATGACCTATGGTTTGTGAACTTGTTCACGAGCCTTGAGCACTAGAATATTCATCTAGGAACAAAATTCCTTATTTTCCTCTCATGATAATGGTTAAGGCCTTCCTACTGATCCCTACTATGAAAAAACTCATAATGGCACCCATATTCCACATGGAGTCCAACTATCACTTTTATATGGTTCGAGTTGTGGTTGGAGGTCATGTTCATGGCTCATGAACCCTAGAGATCCATTTATATCCTAAGGCCATTATTTTCATCCCTAAACCATAATCATGACCCCAAGACCCATCCTTAGAGTGTAAAACCTCCTAATTCCACCCATATCCTATTTAGAGGCCAATGTTCCTCTTTAATTGGACAGTGTTGTGGTTTGAGGCCTTGTTCATGGATTGTGAGCCATAAAATATTCATTTAAAGCCTAATTCCCCTATTTTCATCCTCCTACAATGAAAAAGTCATTAAGACTCTTTCAACATCTTAAAAAACTCCTAATTCCACCCATACTATCATTTGCAGACAAAATGCATGACCATTAGAGGGCCTATGAGGTGGTTTGAGGTGTCAGTCATGGACATGAGCCCATAAAGATTTATTTAAGGTAAAAAGGCCTTTAATTTATTCCTTGTAAAATGGTCAAGTCCCCAAGACCTATCTTTGAATTTCAAAACTTCTTAATGGTACTCATATCCCATAAATAGGTAGAAAATCTCCTTTAGAAGGCTTGTGTAGTGGTATCTCTTGAGCCTTAGAGG
The DNA here is from genome assembly GCA_000966675.3 of Picea glauca. NCBI lineage: Eukaryota > Viridiplantae > Streptophyta > Pinopsida > Pinales > Pinaceae > Picea > Picea glauca. The sequence goes on from JZKD02S1902956.1 coordinate 195,061, forward strand.
CGTAATTTAGGGCATAGACCATTTTTATCATCATCAAACCATAGTTATGGAATAAGACTAATTATTGGTACACAAAACCTCATTATGGAACCCATATCCTACTAAAAAACCATATATTACTTATATAAGGAACATGTGGTGGTTCAAGGCCCCTGTAGGGAGTAAAATGGTCCTATATAAGACTATATAACAGAGTAAGATGATTTTTATTATTAAATGATTATAATATTGATTCAAAATCTTCAACCTTACTCAGTCATAGAGGGTGTAAAAAATGTCATGATGCTGTCTTCTATATGGGAGGATCCCCTAGCTCTTACAAGGTTGAAGGATTTCTAGGAAGTGATTCTTCTTATCCTACTTTCATTTCTTTCTTTAGTTATAACACATGAACAATTGGGGTGGCTTGTTCTTTTTCTTATTATAAATTGCAGTCCATTCTTCTTGCTTCTCTTAGAATTGCGTTGTTGGTTCTTACACCTCTCTATATTATATTTATATTGTGCATTCATATTTTTCTTCTTAGAGGGCCCACACATTATCTAGATATATCTTGGTCTCATCCTCTTCCTTTGCTACACTGGCCAAACTTTCTCTTCCATTTTGTAAGGAGTGATAAGGAGACATCATCATCATGGATGGGGTGTGTGAAGAGGTTAGTATATTCTTATATTAAGTAGGAATATGGTAAATATTGTTTTTTATGGCTTGTTTATTTGAATTTGCATCTTCCTTTGGACCATGTGCTTTCGGGGAAAATACCCTACAGTAGCGGGATTACTGCAACATAGCAATGAAAAAATACATAGAACACTCCATACAAAATACCAAACTAAGATATAATAATCAATCAAAGAAACAAATAACTATTGGAAGAAAGAGGAAAATCAACTCACTAGGATCCCGACGTTTGGCGTCATTCCCAATAGGTGGTTTCCTTTCTCTCCTTCCCAATCGTCTCTATGCAACCTACATGAACCTTGAACACATATACATATACAAAGAGGTATTTATAATAGTAACTACCCATTAGTTCTATTAAAAATGATAGAAAATATCGAAACAATTAGTATTCTACTGAAATGTATACAAGAGCATTGCAAATATGAATAATTATAATACAATATACTTTGAAGGAATGAGTTTTCTGTATTATTAACGAAAAACAACAAAGTAGTTACAAATTTTACTTATCCAATGCATCATTTCCTTGTTGAAAGAGATCCTATATTCCTCCTCCTTGGCTCCTGCTATAAGGATGTTCCTGACATTGAAGTCACTACAGGCCCAAATAGAGTATAAAGAAAAATTCTTGGCAAGATAAGTTTGTGATGAGAGGGGAACTAGAAACAAGGGTCTCCAAGTCAAGAAATCAACAACAATAGGGATATAATGGGCTTATAGACTTGGTGGGGATATCCATATCAATGTTTTAATGAATGTTCAAAGTATCATTACCTTTATCCATGAAGAAAATGCTCCTTTTATGCAATCTCTAGTTGGTTAGAGACAATTGAGTATGGGAAAAAGGATTTAGGAAACTAACCAATCCTATAACTCATAATTAATTTGGCACAATTATATTTTTATTAGAATTTATAAGAATTTATGCGAGTGTCCCTTAATTATCTCGCATGTACACGGGTTTCATAACATTTACATCATGTATATCCTCCAAAATATTGTTTTTTAGAAGGAATCAAGGAGGTATGGAGAATAGTTATCTGTAAGGAGGAGAAGGATAAGGCCAAAAAGAGAATCAATGCTTCATAGGTGGAATTTGATGCTATAACATATTCCCCCTAATGTGTGAGGTTATAAGAGAAAATAATGGCTGAAATAGATTATATGTCTTCAAGAGAAGTTAGCCAGGGTTGAAGGTCACCAGGATCCAATCTAAGGATAAAAACCATCACAGAAACAAGTAAGAACAACTCAATTCTTGAGGTGGGAATATCCATGCTCAGGTGTGATGATAAGCATGGCCACCAATCAAGTACACTATGGATCCATGTAATATGTATATATAGTAGTGATCATGGTCACAAAAGAGATACACAGTGAATCCATGTCAAACATAGATCATAGCCATGAACAAATACAAAATGGATCTATGTCTCATAATCAATGAAGGATATCTGGGGAAAGAGATGGAAAATTGATCCTTCATGAGTAGAAATGTATGGAGTGTTGCTATCTAATCATAACTAAAGAAACAACATGAAAGAGGTGATGATACTACATTCATGAGGTCTTCAACCAAAACGTTGTGGTATGAGTCTGCACTATGCGAATAGATGTGTTGGAGTCGAACATAGTGAGACATCGTTTGATTACTGGTCATTGATGTATACCATTAAAAAATGTGAGGAAACCCACCGATAATGATAATGGGTGTCAAGGTACCTAGTACAATCTAACAAGTGTGAATAAAGGATTTGATGTCAAACACCTGGTAGAATATACTGATCAAGGGACATTGCTGTATTCCCACTGTCGATAGAAAGGTAACATGCCATTGATGACTATAATCCACAAAGTACTAAAAATGACCCTAGATCCATGTCCGAGAGAAACATGTGTTGAATTCAATACGAAGATATCTATTGGAAGGAGAGAATTAAGGCATCCCCCATCATCTAGCATGACGAGTAGCATAAGGCCAAATATTTGGAAGGACTTAGATAAAATATTGAAAAGAACAACACGAAGTACATCCCCTATGTGCACTAGATGTAAATAGCACATGAAGAGGACCCTATGAATAATATCCAATAATGAATATTGTTGACAAAGGTGGGGAAACCACCAATGGGGACAAATGGAATCCAAGGTACTACATGAATCCCAATGTCTGAATACTGTTCTTGTCGTCGAACACAAGGGGCACCACTCAGTGAGCGACCAATGATGGAATTTCATCTGTTGAGCGCAAGGTTACCTATCAATGATGTAAATAGGGCCAGGGTGAAACTCTAGGACAAACTCTTAGAGAATTTTTTTGTAGTCGATAAGAGCTTAACCCATCGGCTGGAAGTCAATGCAGACTCTCCATTCCAGTACAAGTATAGGACAAATATACTTATGATTTTGAGATGGAATTGACACATGGGAAGGCTGACTTGCAAAGCCAAGAATTTCTATGGAATGGTCGACACACATTAAACTTCCTCTGAACAAGAACATGACACATTATGTGACTTAGGAAACATGAAATGAAAATGATCATTGACAAAAGTCTGTAATGTAGGAGGCAACAAAAAAATCTCCATAGTGACTGGAGGAATAACCATCCAAAGGAGTAAAGACTCGATGTAATTGGATCAATTTCCTAAAGCCGTACTAAAACCAAATTATTGAGACTTGAATGAAAACTTTGTGCTTTGTTCAGAGGTGACTCGACTACTACCAATAAAGATATAGAATAATCAATCCCATGATATTTTTTTTGTTATTTAATTTTTTTGACTTTTTTCATATTGGAATGCCTGAAAAAGAATAAAAGAATGTTATCATACACGAAAGAAACAAGTGTTACAGGTAATCAAAATAGTTCCATGTGCAAGGAACATACTTATGCTCAATGCAAGGAAAACATGTGTAGGATATGGGCACTTAGGGGAATGTTTCCTCCTAAGGTACACATGTCAAATTGAAACATAAAAATATGAAATGCTAACAAATAATGAGAATGTATAAGGGGGTGGATGAACAAAAGAAATCTGAAGCTGGAATTAGACTCAAACGTGCAAGCAACGAAATGCAATGTAGTATTACAACTTAAAAATTAAATATGGGAGTCCCACGAGTAAAAATATAGAAAAATATATACAAGAACATGAGGCTTTCGATGCAATGTCATGGAGGGACTAACAACACTCTCGAGCCTAATAAAAATGTTAGCATGTGCACCAAAAGGAAAAATATGTGCTAAAATAGGATGCCCATGATGATAGGCTCTACAATGAATTGAATGACACTTAACTCGACTGGAAGGGATTGTGTTACCAATACATGTGGTTAACCCTAAGGAATATGTATAACTGGTCACTAATAATGAAAAATTCAAGGTGGAAAATGATCCTATTCTATGTTCTAGTGCCGAAAACATTACCTCAGTGATTCAGAAAAATGGATTTAGTGGGTAGAAATATACTATTTTGATCACCTTTCCTGCAAAATCTCAACTCAAATGGTCATTCTATCCTAAAAATATGGTCTATTAGGCGATATAATAACTAAAAATGGAAAAAATTATATAAAAGTGGATTAGAAATTCTATATAAAATAGAAAAATTACCCCAAAATCATTTCATTTGAGTTTTTTTTTACCAAATTTAGTAAAAAGAAAGGAGAATATTTCAAACTTCCAATGATCACAATGGGAGATACGATCATTGTAATTCATTTCCGTCAGGACCAGGTAGACAAGCTCTAACCCTTCTTCCTTTTTATTCAAGGATTTTTTAATTTCCTACAATTTTATTTAGATTTTCCATTTTGAAAAAAGGTGGGAATATATGTGCCTCTGCTTGGTACGACCTGCATATATCCTGTCATATACACGGGGGACCTTAACTACAACTTTATATATACACACTTGTTTCCAAAGGAACCCACATACATGTCCGTGAGAAAGGAAAAACTTACAAAAAATATGATTTTTTCCTTACATGATTTGAAAGATGGTTATTGAGTGGCATGGGAGAGAGCATGAGGATGGTGACCAAGATGTTTGGGATCATCGATATATTCTAGAATCTCTTCAATATTATGGATTAATAAAATATTATGAGTGTTCCAACATGCGGGGATAAAAGAGATTGTTATAGTTACTGATTGGATACTAAAATCCAGAGGCTGACGCCTTCATGCTGGATGGTCAATCCTTGACCATCAAAGTCGAGGACATACACTTTATTACTAGTTTATCCCATAGAGGAGATGTGGTAAATATATAAACTAAAGTTTGTATAGGGATGCATATAGAGGGATACATTACAAAGTATTGTTCACTTGGTACACAACATCTCATGATTCAGATCCCAATATGTAACATAGAATACTTGTGTCTAAAGGTGATCCTTTAGAATATCACCCAGATTGCAGGGTCTGTTTCATTACACCAGGCCTCTCGACCAAAAATATTATATGTAGTAGAGTGTCTTCGTCTAATTATTTATGACTGGAGTACCTCTTTATTGCAGAATATGAAATCACAATTGATTGACTGCAAGACTGGAAATATGTCATTTTTTGGATATGGAAGCATCTTGTGCTCATTATTTTTTGAGAGAGTTCTCGCACTTATCTTGAAAGTATTCATGCCACCACAATGACTTAGGGAACAATGTTTACTGGATGTTCCATGATCCCTACAAGTGTATTTTAGTCCTTAATAATTTGGATTTTATCCTTGGACCAAGGATAGTGCCTCAAGAACCATATCTAGTGTGAAAAACCCTTTAATGCTTACCATATGACCCTAGTCAAAGCTAGGATAGCTATACTTGGTGAAAAAATCCTCCTACTAGCACCTACGTCTGACGTGTTTCCCAAAGATCCCCTCTAAATGTTGCATGTGTTGGTTCAAGACCTTTTCCATGGACCATGATCTCTAGAAGTGTAATTTAGGTTATAAGGCCCCCTTTTTCATCTCTCAACTAGAATGAATGCCCTAATATCGATCCCTAATGATGGAAGGATCCCATTGGAATCCATATTGTACTTGGATAGCAATTACATATTTTAAAGGACCTATGTGGTGCTTTAAAGACATATTAATGGATAAAATCCATAAAATCCTTCATGAGGGCTTAAGGCCCTTTATTTACTCCATTAACCATCATCAAGACCCTAAGACCCAATCCTTGTGAACCAAACCTTCTAATGGTACCCATATCCCAATTAATGGCCAAAGATCCATTTAAAAGAGACTATGTGGTGGTTCAAGTAATTTTTCATTGGTCATGAGTATAGAAATATTTAGTTAGGCCCTAAGACCTTTTCTTTTCTCCCATGATCATGATTAGGGCCATAAACACATGTTTCTTTTTTGAAACCTTCTAATGGCACTCGTATCTGATTAGGAGGTTAAAGACTTATTATAAAGGGAATATCTTGCTATTTCAAGGCCTCATTAATAACTTACAAGCCTATCTAGAAGATAAATTTAGGCCTAAGGCCCTTTTCTTCCTCCATAAACAATGGTCAAGGCCTAGTGATCTATTCTTGGTGTGCAAAGTATCTTAATGATAGTCATGTCCTAGTAAGAGGCCAAAGATCCCCTTGAAAGGGGAAATGATGTTGTTTGATCCCTATTCCATGGGCTAGAGCCCTACAAAATTCATTTAGGACCGAAGACTATTTATTGCATCACCTAACCATGTTTAAGTCTTGGGATCTATACCTTATGTTCACAATATTCAAATGGTACTCATATCCTACTCATAGGACAAAGGCCCCCTTTAGAAGGTCTACATGGTGGTATGTGGATTTATTTATGTCTCACAATAATATAAGATCTATTTAGGTATTAAGGACCTTATTTTCTTATCCTAGCCATGGTAAGGGACTTGAGACCCTTTGTTAATATACAAAAAATATTAATGGCATCCATAGATTCCCTCTTGTAGGATAAATATCCCCTTTAAAGGGAGTATGTTTTGGTTTAAGGCCTTATACTTGTATATTATTTGAAAAATATTCATTTAGGAACTAATTTCCTTCCATTTATTCCCCAACCATGATCAAGTCCATGATATATATACCTAGTGCATAAAAAATCATAATCACACCCATATCCTACTCAAAGGATAATGGTCTCCTATAGAGGGAATGGTCTATAGTTTGTGGACTTGTTCATGGCCCTTGAGAATTGACACGTTCATCTAGAGACAAAATTACTTATTTTTCTCTTGTGATAATGGTTAAGGCCTTCATATTGATCCCTAGTGTGAAAAACCCCATAATGGAATCCATATTCCACATGGAGGCCAAATATCACTTCTAGATGGTTCAATTGTGGTTGGAGGTCATGTTAATGGCTCAATAACCCTAGAGATACATTGATATAATATTGCCATTATTTTCATCCTCAACCATATTCATAATCCCAAGACTCATCCTTGGAGTGTAGAACCTCCTAATGGCACCCATACCATATTTAGAGGTCAATGTTCCTCTTTAATTGGCTAGTGTTTTGGTTTGAGGCCTTGTTCATGGATTGTGAGCCACAAAATATTCATTTAGAGAATATATAATTCCCTTATTTTAATCATCCCATAATGAACAAGTAATTAAGACTCATACATAATCTAAAAAACCTCCCAAGGCCACCCATGTTGTCATTTTCATACAAAATGCATGAGCATTGGGAGGCCTATGAGGTTGTTTGAGGTCTCGATCATGGACATGATCCCATGAAGCTTGATTGAGGGTCCTAGGTCCTTTAATTTATTCTCTATACAATCCAAGACCTATCTATGAATTTATAAACCTCTTAACAATACTCATATCTCATAGAGAGGTAGAAAATCCCCTTTAGAAGGAATATGTAGTGGTTCAAGGAATTGTTCATATTTCTTAAGCCTTAGAGTCTTCATTTGGGGAATATACCCTTGTTATCATCATTGAACCGTAGTTAGGGCCTACTACCAATTACTAGTACATAAAACCTCTTTATGGATCCCATATTCCATTCAAAAACCATGTATTACTTCTATAGGGAACATGTGGTGGTTCAGTGCCTCTTTAGGGAGTAAAAGGGTCCTATATAAGAATATATAAGGAAGTAAAATGGTTTTTATTATGAAATGGTTATAATATTTATTGAAAATCGGAAACCTTAGTCAATTACAGAGGCTGTAAAAATGTCATCATGGTGTATTCTATATGGGAGGATCCCCTAGCTCTTACAAGGCTGATGGATTTTTTGGAAGTGATTCTTCTTGTCCTACTTGTATTTTTTTCTTTCCTTGTATTACATGAACATTTGGGGTGCCTTGATCTTTTTATTATTATAAATTTTAGTCCATTCTTCTTTCTTCTCTTAGAACAATGTTGTTGGTTCTTACACCTCACAATATTATACTTATATTGTGCATTCATCTTTTTATTCTTATAAGTAAAACACATTATCTAGAGATATATTTGTCTCATCTTATTCCTTTGATACACTGTCCAAACTTACTCTTCCATTTTCTAAGGGGTGATAAGGATACATCATCATCATCATTGATAGAGTGTGTGAAGAGGTTAGTATATTCTTATATTAAGTAGGAAAAGGGTGAATATTCTTTCCTATGTCTTGTTTCTTTGAATATGCATCTTCCCTTGGACCATGTAACAATGATACTTCTTATGTTTATTGTTGTAGAGATTGTAGTATTGATTTAACCAAAGGAGGCATGCATTGTGGACCTTCCATAGTCATGTGAGATCTCTAATCCTTTCCTTTACTCAATGATTCTAGTAAATGGATTTCATTTGGGGCATATTTGGGTATAGGGGCATAGTCACTAGAATTCCTTTGCTAAATATATGGTGTTCTTCCATTTCTCCCACCTGATAATAAGGATTTTTCAACAATTCCTAAGGGGTTGATCTTCATTTTTTGATTTGTTGGGCATTGGGTTCAACGCTTCTCGCGAGTTTCATGACATGGGTTAACCCCCTCCAATGGATCCTAACTCTGGAGATTGTGGTGGAGATTAATGCATGTAGGTTTTTCTCTAATGAAAATCAAAGTCCAAAAAATGGTATCATAGCAATAGGTCTCGAGTTCAAAACTCGCCCGACACACATGGGGGGGATATTGTTGGACATTGGGTTCAATGCTTCCTCTGAGGTTCATGACATGGATTAACCCCCTCTCGTGGATCCTAACTCTGGTGATTGTGGAGGAGTTTAATTCCTGTGGGTTTTGGTCTAATGACAATCGAAGTCCAATAGAATTTTATGTAGTGGTCTAGAGTGTATCCAATTTAAAAGCATGCCCTACAGGATAAGGAAAACTGCTTCTAATCAAGAAGTTATGTCTATGTGTATTATTTTACAATCTTAATTTGTGTTAGGTTTCCTTTATTGAAATCTATATCCACAAAAAAATGAGTGAATGTCGTGATATGTATTCATTGTATGTCAATGTCATTGAAGTGGAATATTCACATCATGTTTCTAGTCACTTTTATGGAATCAAACCCCTAGTATATAAGGGTTGAGAATACTTACATGAACTAGAGTATATGAAGCATGATCGAAACAAGGGTCGATATTTTGGGTCTAGAGATTCATTCAAAATGCAAATTTTCCCTAAAACCAAGGACCTGAGTTGAGGATGAGGTATTGTTAAGTCCCTCAACTCTAAGACTTGGGGTACTCATAATTTGTTTTTGGTTAAGCCTCATCGATTGAGTTTTTCTACACTTGTATCTTATTATTTTAATTTCATGAGTTCTCTAAGATTATTTTAAATTCCTAATTGTCTTTATAATTTTAAGTGTTCTTGGATGGTAATATATTTATTTGATGGATTGTTGACTTTTAATACACTCTTTTTGCACGTTGTTTGATTCTTTACAACAACGATTTTTTTAATTTACTTAATGCGTCATTGGATGAATATGTCTTTCTTATATTCTTCTTGCTATTGGATTACTGAGAGGGGGGGTGAATCAATAATAGAGCAATTTAATCCCTTTTGAATTTATAATCCAAGTGCTATATCAATGAAGCATTATTATCCAATAACTGCAGAGTAAATA
>JZKD02S1902956.1:211915-224917 GCA_000966675.3 Picea glauca
CAATAATGAGTCATATTTACATCAAACACTATTGGGTCCATTACCCAAAACTTTGTGCTACGGGTCTTTCTTCAAGGGTTGACATCAATGACAACCAACCTTAATCAACACTTGCTTTGTGAAAATTTTAATGGTATTTGTGATTTATTATGTCTCATTATTAATTAGTTGCAACTTATGATTGAATTTGATCTAATATGGTTGAAAGTTAAAATGCTACTGAGTGCATATAACATCTAAGTTTTTTCATCAAGATATTGATGAAGGAAGAGTAAAATAAAGCCATGAAGATATTATTCATTCAACCAATAGTAAGAGGTATGAGAATTCAAGGAAATTAGGAATGAGTAAAGATGATCATTATAAGGACACAATGATCTAGGAGGATCTCCACACAAAGAATCAAATTCATGGAGAAAATAATTAAACTTTGCACACCATGGAGAAAAATCATTAACTTTGTAGACAATGGAGAAAAATTCATTAAAATGATAATTAATGATAAGTGGAAAATAATAACTAATTAATCATGAATGATTTAATTGTAATAAATGATTAATACTTGAATAAAGTTGGAATATCTCACGCATTATTCATTTAATTGTAAAAACGAGAAATTAGTTATGAGAATCCAACTCACAAATTAGTTCCCTAATTTTAAGGGGAAAAAAAAGAATACGTAGAGTGAGAGGAAATGGCATGTATTATTTGTAAAAATGGGAAATTAATTTTATGTGGGAATCCAACTCACAAATTAGTTTCCTAATTTTAAGAGGAAATTAGTTTCGTAGTCTTAAGGAGGAAGTTAAGGGTCTCATGAGTTGGTTTGGACTCTTCCTCACTTTATTACAAGTGGATTCCTAGTCACAATGAAGAAGTTAAGGGTCTTTATCATTTTTGTCCTTGGGTAGGTACTAGATCCTAAATTCATGGATCTTGTCGTTTTGGATCGTGGAGCTAGGAAAAATGATTTAAACCCCTTTATTGGGATAAATGGAAACGTAGGATTTTGGAGGCCCTTTGAAGCTCTTTTGGAGAGCTCTTTGAGGAGAGAATCAAGCAATCCTGATTTTAATTTGTAAGCCCCTTAATTGGGAGAGTTGAGCCCCTTATTCAGAGAGTATGTGAGCCTCCACATTGGGAGAATTATTCCCCACATTGGGAGAGCCTTGTTTCCCATTCATTTGGGAGAGTATGTATCCCTTTTGTGTTGTAGAGAGTTAGCTCCACATTGGGATAAGAAATGACAAGTGATTCATATTCCAAGTGGATCCAAAGACATAGCCATAAGGTTCTAGTGAATTTTGTTAACAACTCGGTGATCTCTTCCTCTTATGTGATTGTTTCATGTTTCTTATGAATATATCTTTATTTCCACAATTATGATTATTAAATGCATATTGTAATTTCTTATGAGACTAACAACTCATGCACCTAGTTTATATTCAATTTGGATTCAATCCTTTATAAGCACTTCATTTTTCACCTTTTATGCAATCAAGCTCAATTAAAATGATATTATCACTGATCCTTTCATTAAGTGAACCTAGAACTAGATCAAGTTTGGTATCAAGGTCACCCTAGATTCATATCAAGTGGTATCATAGCAGGATTGACAAGAATTGCAGGAGTTGAAGAAAACATGGGAAAAACATTGAAGAATGCATGGCTTCGTGAACTTGAAGAAATAAACCAGACCATCCAAGAAGAGAATGTTGAATTGAGGAGGTTGCTTCAAGAGATCGAAGAAGAAAAGAGCAAACTAAGATTGAAAATACAAGCTATGGAGGAGAAATTTGGAGAATTATCCACGATAGACGCAACAAAGAGTCCATCTTGTGGCCATGGCAGGTATACTAGTTATGGTTCTTTTCATGATGATGTTGATAACTGCACATATTGTTAGATGATAGTGGATGCTCTCCAAACACTAGGGAACCAAGGTAGTTTCCTAGAAGCCTCATATACAACTTCATCCAACCAGGAGGAGTAGTTGGCCACACCTCAGGAAGATGACCAAGTGCCACAAACATGAATGGAGGTAAGGAATTGGATTGAATTTCCTTAGGAAGATGGGGTATAAAGGAGGAGGTCTTGGTATAAATGGCCAAGGTATCATTCAATCACTAGAGGTTGAAAGAAGGCTCCAATTTTTAGGATTGAGGTATGGTGAAGGAGAGATGGACATGAAGTCACACAACTATTGCACTTACTGTTGTATACGAGGACATTGGATCGAGAAATGTTGGAAGCTCCATCCTGAACTTGGTCCAAAGAAGGAAAAACAAGATATGCAGGAAGCCAGAGAGAAAGAGGATCATGCTGGTAGATCACCTAAGCAGAAGGACAAAAAATAAGGCCCATTAATCTGGAAAAATATGAAATGGGTAGCCGAATGAACCATGGGGCTCCAAAATAGCTCAAAAATCAAAGTGCTTAGAATTTGAACAAACCACCAACAAGTCGAAGAGCTCGTTGACAACTTTCTGATAGTGCAAATGAATCGTCAAACAAAGTTTCGATGACAAATTTATGGTTATATGACATTTTTGACAAACATGTGAAACTTGCGAAATCTATACAGTGTTGCCATCAACATGCTAATGTGGCAACACAAGAGGGTGTCACGTTTCATTTGTATAGGATGATGTGGCAATGAATGTATGATGACGTGGCATGATGAATGGGCCAATGATGTGGCATCCGTACAGGTTGATGGGGTGTTGATCATATGATGACATGGCCAACTAACTAGGTCGATAACGTGGCATCCATACAACGTGACGTGGCATACTGACTGATTCGATGATGTGGCATGTTGTACAACTGACGTGGAAGATCCATAAAAATGATGTGGCATTCATATAGGATAACACGACGTTGATCATGCAACTGACATGACAATTTAATGGGTTGATGATGTGGAATCCATGTAGGATGACATGGCACTGACCATCCAATGATGTGGCCTACTAGTTGGGATGATGACATGGCAACTGACTAGGTCGATGACACTACATCATGACATCAGCAGGGTGACATGGAAACACCCGAGGCCACCACATGTCAACAATGAATGGAATTTTTGACTGCCACTTGGGACAATAAAAAGTGCTTTGTGGCATCCCTAGGAAACATCACATGGCACCAGCTAGATTTCGCCACGTGGCCCACTTGTAACACGACACGTGGAACCATTAAGAGGTAGACACATTAGAGTGATGTCAATAGTTGGGCATGCATTTCGAGGTCCATACAAACACATTTATTGGAGGGTCCGTACAATATGTTGGCATGCAAATCAAGGAAGAGGGCCAGGGGGTCCAAAAATCATAGTGACAGAATTGGACGAAAGTATAGTAATTTTTGCACGATGTTTTCCAAAACTTCAATGGTGTAGTTTGTTTTGTGATCTGAGTAGATGAATTTGAGGGCTTATGGCTAAATCCCTTTTTTGCCATTAATGATTTGGAACGCATTTCAAGGTAGGGAGCCACAAATTGACATTGAAATAATTTGATAAACTTACAATGATTTTTACATGATATTTTTCTAGGAATCCAATGGTGGAGTCCATTTTGTGATCTGAGTAATGGATTTTTCAGGGATTATGGCTAAGCCCATTCTTTCCATTAATGCATGACATGCTTTAGGAGGTAGAGTTGCACCTTTCAGAACATGTCGAGTTTACAGTCAAAAGTTGTAGAATGATGAGATGGACTTGCTGGGGTTGTGTATGCCAAGATTTGAGAAACACTTTGAGCACCTTGGCACGAAAACCAATGTAATTTTTGCGCATTTATGGTTTTTTCCTCTTTTTGAAAATTGCAAGAGGATGAATGTATGTTGCAGATTCTAGTGATCTTTGAGTTTTTCATCAGGGCAACAATATCTAAATTAGTGTAGGAAATTCATTGTTTGAGCCTTACACACAATCCAAGATGGTGCGATAAAAGGTCATTTTGACATTTTGACCGAAAGTAGTCATGCTTACAGTCAAAAGTATCAAAATTGAAAGATGAGTGTGATGATGATGGAATTTGACATGTTTATTATGTTTCACATGTTTGTAATGGGGGGATTAAAAACTGTAGAGTTTCCCATTGGTGCACATTTGGGGGTATTTTCCTTAATATTAATGATGTAAAAGGTTGTAATTAACCACTCTTGAAAGTGATGATGAAAGTCATAGGCATTTTGTTTTATGTCTAAAACCTTGTAAGCCTTATTGGAAACATTGTAATGGGTCTTATAGCCACTGTTGAGTGAGAAGGAATTGTTTTTCCTAGGCATGTTTTGACAACATTGTAATGGGTCTTGTAGCCAATGTTGAGTGAGCGACATTATTTTTCCTAGGCCTATTTTGGAAATCATTGTAAACTTGTCCATGAGTGTTTATAAACTCCTATAAAGTATGTTATTTATTTGAAGTTGTGATAATGTATTTTCAGTTACTAATTTTCATTGATGCAAGTGTTGGCATCGACATCCTCATTCCAAAGTACAAAGGTGAAGGAGAAGAAGGGTGTGTCCTTTCAGAGACATTTGTTACACAGATCAAGGAATCAACTAAATAATTTTCATTGATGCAAGTGTTGGCATCAAAATCCTCATTCCAAAGTATACAGGTGAAGGAGAAGAAGGGTGCATCTTGTCAGAGACATTTGTTATGCAGATCGAGCGGTGGGGGAGTTTAACGTGGAGTGTAAGACTCTTCCTAGAAGCTGGTTGTGGACATTCAAGTTTTCTCTCTATACTCTTGGAGGACCAAAAGTTGTTTTTGAGGGGAGGTGTAATCCAAGAGGATCTCCACACAAAGAATTAAGTTCATGGAGAAAAACATTAAACTTTGCACACCATGGAAAAAAACCATTAACTGTGCACATCATGGAAAAAAATTCATTAAAATCCTAATTAATGATAAGTGGCAAAGAATAATTAATTAATCATGAATGATTTAATTGTAATAAATGATTAATATTTGAAGTGAGTTGGAAAATCTCATGTATTATTAATTTAATTGTAAAAATGGAAAATTAGTTGTGAGAATCCAAATCACAAATTAGTTCCCTAATTTTAAGGGGGAAAAAAGGAATAATTAGAGTGAATGGAAATCTCATGTTTTATTTGTAAAAATGGGAAATTAGTTTTATGTGAGAATCCAACTCACAAATTAGTTTCCTAATTTTAAGAGGAAATTAGTTTCCGAGTCTTAAGGAGAAAGTTAAGGGTCTCATGATTTGGTTTGGACTCTTCCTCACTTTATTACAAGTGGATTCCTAGTCTCAAGGAGGAAGTTAAGGGTCTTCCTCATTTTTTTCCTTGGGTAGGTACTATTTCCTAAATTCATGGATCTTGTATTTTTGGATCATCGAGCTAGGAAAAAAGATTTAAAATCCTTTATTGGCAGAAATTGAAAATAAGGATTCTGGAGGCCCTTTGAGGCTCTTTTGGAGAGCTATTTGAGGAGAGAATCCATAAATCATGCTTGTAATTTGTAAGCCCCTTAATTTTGAGAGTTGAGGCCCTTATTGGGAGAGTATGTGAGCCTCTACGTTGGGAGAATTATGCCCCACATTGGGAGAGCCTTGTTGCCCCTTCATTTGGGAGAATATGTAGCCCTTTTTTGTAAAGGTGAGTCATCCCCACATTAGGAGAAGCAATGAAAAACGATTTGTATTCCAAGAAGATCCGAAGACATAGCTAGAAGGTTCTGGTGAACTCCATTAACAACTCGATGATCTCTTCCTCTTATGCAATTGTTTCATGTTTCTTATGCATGTATTTATTTCCACAATTACGATTATTAAATGCATATTGTAATGAATTATTAGACTAACAACTCATGCACCAAGTTTATATTCAATTTGGATTCAAGCATTTATAAGCACTTCAATTTTCACCTTTTATGCAATCAAGTTCAATTAAAACGATCTTATAACTGATCCTTTCATTAAGTGAACCTAGAACCATATCAAGTTTGGTATCAATGTCACCCCAGATTTAGATTACACAAGCTTAATGGTTCTTTTTATTCACATAGGTATGCAAGTGCTTGGTATAGTTCAATATGAAAGGAGATACAAAAATAAGAACAAGTAATACATGTGAGAATTTAGCAGATGGAATTATTAGTACATGGAAAAAGATATATAATGTAAGTGAATTTCAGAAGTTATTTTTTGAAGATTATCTACTATGTCTTTGTTTTGAAGGATATGGTTTCAAGCATAGTGGGGATGTGTAATGTACTTAGATAGAAAAATAGTGATAATTGAGTAATTATTTAAGAAATATAAACTATAGATAGGTAAATAAGAGAGGTACCTAAGTACACAATTTTTAGAATAACGAGAGGACATAATGAAGTACACTTGGTAAAAAGTTCAGGTTCTTGGTCATTTTACTTCCAGAGGTACATCCTATGGAAGTTATGGATTTTTACTAGCCCTGAAATTAGTTTCAAATGAATACTTTTGGGAATTTGTCTATAACTTTTGTTTGGTGACGTCTCAAACTGTGAAAGTTTTGGGAGCTTGAGGATACATAGAAAGGTGCTTTTCAAAAAAATTTAGGTTTTGGATCATATTAATTTATGAGATATGGATGAGATATGGACTATGGGAAGTATGGGTATTTGAATAGTCCTCAAACTAGCCTCAAATAGGTTTTCATGGTATAAGTGAAATATATAATTCTTGGAAGTTGAAAATTAGTGTAATGAGTTATGTTGGAAAGGATACAAAAAATATTATTTCAGGTAAAAAATTTAGAATCAGATATTAAACATTGAACATGTGGCATGCGATACAAGTGCATTATCTAGAAAGGTCCAAGAATCAACAAGGTTTGGAAAAGTGATCATAACTTTCCCTTTGCTTATCAAGTTTTGGTTAGGCTTGTGATATTGTAGAGAAGACATATCACATTACTATAAGATGAAATTTTAGATTCAGAAGGGCAGAAAATTTGAAGATACATCAGAAGGAATGTAGACTAGAAAGAAAGACTCCAAATTATGTTTTTCAAAGGTATGTTCACTTAAAACTATCATAAATTTTGATTGATGTGTTTTATTGAGGTGATTCATAATCCATTAGAAAGAAAAAAACATAAAATATTATATTTTAAAAAGGATTATAACTATTTGAGATCATTTTTTATAATGTATTGAGGTTTGGAATTGAGAGTTTTGGTTAGACCACAATTAATAATTGACTCCATGTCACATGTTTTATGGATATGAACATAAATATGAAATCAATCCGATGGAATGGTTGAGGATGGTAAATAAAACCATTTTGAGTCCTCTTTTTGAAAGTACTCATTTTTATGGTGAATCCTGAGAGTGGTGTATGGGTATTGATAAAGATACTAGAAAAAATATAACATGGGAATTATTTGAAGAATTGTTCTCAAACAAATGGACCAAGGACTAAAAAATGGAAGAGATGCATAAAAATAAAGTGGAATTAAAGGAATCAAAAGAAAAAAGTCTCGAAATTGCAAAAGGATAATGAAGAACTAAGAAAATATATTATTAAGAAAAATGATGAGTTTTCCAAGCTACAATCCCTTAATAAATAAATCATTAAGGAGGATAAGAACTTAAAGAAAGAAAAGACTAGAAAAACAAAGTGGGAAAATGATGATTCAAGGGAAGAATTGCAAAATAAAGATGAATAAATCAAAATGTTATGCAAGCACAACCAATAAATTCTTAATTATGTTAATAAGGTGAAAAGGAAATTACAAGAGTCTAAATCAAAGAATAGGGATGAAGATATTACCACAAAAATTGAAGATGACACTATCAAAAAACGTGAAGAGGAAATTTGCAACAAGGTTGAGGAATCCCTAAATACTAATGAGGTAAAATTACAAATGCAATATAGAATTGAATAATGAAATAAAAATTTGATAGATGGGGTCACAATGCAACTTGAACAGGAGAAAGAACACAAGATTCAAAATTGTCACTGGAAGACACTTGAAGACGTTGAACTCTATACAGAGGATATACATGACAAATATTATGGTATTATCTCTAAGGATAGAGTAATCAATGTTGGAATACTGAGAGGGGGGGTTGAAGAAGTATAAGCACTTTATTATCACTTTTAACCAAAATATGTAATCATTAACATCATTAATAGTATATCATCAATATATCATGAAAAATATAAATCAACATAGCATAATATACATCCACATAAACACAGTACACCAAAATTTATGTGGAAACCCAAATGGGAGAAAACCACATAATGATTTTCTTATATATAAAAATAATACATTCATTGGAAGCACAAACTTCCCAATTCTCTAGCTACAAATGGAAGGAGCTACGACCCCCTATTTACAAGATCCAACTTGAAGGAAGCTACAACTCCCTAAATTCTCTGGCTCCAACCAAAAGGAGAATAGAACCCCTTGATTCTCAGGATCCAACATGAAGGAAGCTCCAACTCCCTATATTCAATGGCACCAACTGGAAGGAGGCTACAACCCCATTTCCTTGTCTCGTCCTGCCGCCATGAAATATAAGTGTAGACCAAATGTCACTACCACAATCACTACCACTACCACTGTCTCTGTCATTGTCATTTTCACTGTCATTGCCACTGTCACATCAAATTGTAACCTATCACATCAACCTGTTACTGTATCCAACCTGTCACTGTCAATGTACCATCAACTTGTAACTGATCATCAACATGAGCTATAGAAAAACCTATACCATATCATCCATCAATTGTGTACCAACATATGTAGTATAACATGCATCAATAATCTACCATAAGATATGCTAAATGTAGATACCATAACATCAATGATGAGTAGTTAATCATGTATCGAATCATATACCATGTACTAGAGTATCAACCATGTATAGAACCTGTACCATATACCATATCATAGATCTAAACTATATCATCAATGAAGTGCCTCAAAGAACCATAGCAAATGACTGATGCATATGCCACCATACATCAAGTGTATACATCAACCATATATCCACATCTCAAATATATGTCTCTAACGATGAACGATAAAAATAATGTCATAACAATATAGGAGAGTATTCCTCAATCAACCATGTAGCCAATATGTACCTCAATCATGTGCCAAGCCAAACATAGCTTAAGCATGTACCATACCACAATCAAGTATAATCATCACAAGAAGCACATAAGCGTACCTATACCTCTGTAGATGACTTGATACATAGTAGTACTAACTTGTAGATTTCCTCTGATCTCAGGGACCTAGTGCAAGCATTTCCCCCAAATATGTCTTGTTCTCATGGGACTAAGACTACCTGTCACGTGGGGCCTCATGTGATGAAAACTATGCAACACTAGTGGTTTGACCTGCATCGGTCAACCAAAATAGGGTTTCCTAAGATAATTTCACTCTCCTTTGCAACGTTGAAACTCCCACACTTCCTACTCTCTACTTCAGATTTCATTGTCGCAAACTTGCCAAATAGATCACTATTTCAATAGAATATATTCAATAGAATAAGTGAGTGAATGTACTTGTGAATGACTCCTTGAGGTGTATTTATACTTTTGCTAGGTAGCCTCTTTCCTTAATCTTAGGGGATTCTTAACTTTCTTTTTATAACCACTTTAACCTTTCATTAATTGACTTGAAACCAACTAGGGGATTCTTGACCATTCTTTGGGGATTCTAAATTCACAAGGCCATAACTCCTCAATAGTGAGGAACCACATGGAGTACCACCTATCACCAGAAATTACATGACGAGAAATATCCATCAATGTGTAAGTTACCTGCATTCACACCTTCCTTCATGAACGTTTTCCTTGATCAACTATGGGTGCCATAACCAGAACTTTGGCACTACCTAACTTCATCAAGGGTTGACATCAATGACAACCAATATTTCAAAAATATCCCCCTTTGGCATTGATGGAAACACTGATGGCATGGTAACACTCATGCTCCCACTGTGACCATCGCTTCTGTAAATGTGTTGAACCTGCACAAAATAGATCTAGCTAGCAAATGACATACACAATTTGCAGAGAAAATATGAGAAAAGAGAAGCATGAGAGAAAGAATGGAATAATTCTCATTAACCAAATGAATGAATGATGATTTAGACATGATATACTATGTATAACTCAACTAATGCACACTGGAGGAAAATCCAATGCACCATAGTGGTGTTCTAGAGTGATCTGGGCACACACCAATAGTTATGGGTGTAAACTTCCACCTAGTCTAGTCTCTCAGGAATTTATAGACTGAATTTCCACCTAGTCTGAGTTAACTAGTCTCTCAGTCTTTAGTTAAATTACTGAAACATAGTGAAGTGAGGAGGAGATCAAGGAATCACGAGTAATGTGCTAGTCTAGTGATAATACCAAGGAAAATGTGCATTAATTGGTGATGATCCCAATGTTGCATGATGATGATCCCAATGTGGTATATAGACTCCACTCAACTAATCAAACTAAAGTGTGAAGTAAAGATAATATTCTCCCTAAACTATGAGGTCCAATGTAGAGTCTTCTTCATAGTGAATCCCAAAGGTGATGGTTCCTTATACGTATTGAAGGATACACTTTATAGCCTTCCAATGTAGCTGATGCAGCTCCTGCATGAACTTGGAGACTTCTCCAAATGCATAGGAGAGGTCTGGTCTAGAGTGCATCAGATACAACACGATCCCTAATAACTATTTGTACAGTGTGTTTTCAACTATTGGAGTGTCCCCACCATCCTCAAGTCTGAATCCTGATAGGAAAGCAGTCATGGCAGATTTTCATTATGTCATGTGAAATCTCTCAAGGAGATATCGTGCATACTTCTCCTGAGGAAATTAGATGGCTGATGCATCCTGACTGATATCGAGTACAAGAAAGAAATGTAGTAGACCCATGTCCATCATCAATAAACTATCATGCATAATCCTCTTGACTACAATAATCACTGAAGTCGAGCAATCGGTGATCAACAAATCATCAACATACATAAATAGGAGTAGAAGTGAATCATCCATCTTGAGCATATAAACATTCAGGTCTGACTTACAATGTACAAAGTTTTGTGACAACAGGTAGGAGTACATATTGGCATACCATTCCCTCGGGGCCTGCTTGAGGCCATATAGAGACTTCTTCAATCGACAGACCAAAGATGAATCTTGCACAAATCCTTGGGGTTGCTCCATACATATCTCCTCAGAGATATTGTCGTGAATAAATTCATTCTTAACGTCCATCTAATGGACTTCCCATCCCTTGGTTGTCGCAATGGAAAGTTCCAAACATATGGAATCCATATTACATACTGGAGTGAAGGTATCATCATAGTCAATGCCATTCACCTACTGAAATCCTTTGGCAACTAGC
This sequence comes from Picea glauca, assembly GCA_000966675.3. Lineage (NCBI taxonomy): Eukaryota > Viridiplantae > Streptophyta > Pinopsida > Pinales > Pinaceae > Picea > Picea glauca. The sequence goes on from JZKD02S1902956.1 coordinate 223,303, forward strand.
CTAGATTTTTATCTTCTAACTTGTCCATCTGCTACACTCTTGGTCCTGTAGACCCATCTGCACCTGACAAGTTTCATTCTTGAAGGAAGGGGAACCAGATACCAAGTCTGGTTATCGAGGAGGGAGTTGTACTCCTCCTGCATGGTGGATTCCCAAAACGGATTTCCAATAGCCTCGCCATAGGACTGTGGATTTGAATATTGAACCAAGAAAAGGTTCCTTGGTGGCATTGGTTCAGTGGAAGTGAGTGTAATAGGTGTCTCCTTGAAATCAGATCGAGTCCTCCTAGTATCAGTTGGATCCCCAACAAGATATCATGCATCCTGAATATTAGTCTTGGCCCACTTGGGCCTCTACTCTGGCTCTGCATCCACATCTAAATGCACTGAATTTGCATATGACTGCACTGACTTTGTATATGAATCATATGAATCCTCTGAATCAGAACTGTCATCTAAAGAAGAATTGGAATATGCATTCTCATCATATTTGATAGGTGGAAGAACAAAAGTGTCTACATGCGACTGTTGAGGTACATGAGAGACACTTTCCTTGAATTGGACACTTAGCTCAATGATGAGAAGGTACGAGGGAAGATCAATGAGTCTGTATCCCTTCATATTGTCGGGGTATCCAACAAAGATACACTATGTGCTCTGTGGATCAAGTGCCTTCCTCTTCTAAGAGGGAATCCTGGCCCATGAACGTGAACCAAAAATACATAAGTGGGTCACTTCCGGTTTGAGGTCATTCCAAGCCTCGTAGGGGGTATTATCCTTGACATATCTATGAGGAGATATTTTTTGTATGTAGGTTTCACAATTAAGTGATTCATCCCATAATATTTGTGGAAGTGACTTTGCATGTAGCATGCAAGATGCCATCTCTTTTAGAGATCTATTTTTCCGCTCAACAACTTTGTTTTGTTACGGAGTATAGGGAAATGTGTGTTGGAATTGAATCCCTACCTCATGAAAAATATTTTGTATCTCATGGTTGACATACTCTTCCCCATTATTTGTTCGGAGGACTTTGATTTTCTTTCCTGACTGTGTCTCAACAAGGGCCTTGAAATCTTTGAGGTGTTGAAAGACCTCTAATTTTTTCGTGAGAAAGAAAATCCATGTGAAGTGCGAGAAATTATAAAAACAAATGAGCATGTACCTTTATTTACTGATTGATGGATGTGGAAAAGAACCCACGAAGTCACTATGAATCATATCTAAAGGAAAGGAAGCCCTCTGATTCTTTCCTTTGTCGAATTTCTCTTGAGGGTTTTTTCCAAGAGCACATCCCTCACGAATTCCTTTAGAAAAGTGGATGTTAGGTAGACCATCAACCATTCCCTCCTTGCTAATTTGTTGCATATATCTGAAATTTAAATTCCCGAACCTTTCGTGCCATATCCTATTGCTTTCATCAACATGGGTAAGCAGTAATGCAAAATCTGGTTCAATAAATTCAGAAAATGTGTAGAGTCTGGATTGATGATTTACCTCACCAGTAGCAACCATGGAATTGGTTTGCATGTCAAAGATATTCACTACATCAGGTGTGAATATGAATGTATTTCCAGTGCCATAGTTTCTCATCTGATACACAGAGAGAAGATTGA
>JZKD02S1902956.1:266021-276530 GCA_000966675.3 Picea glauca
TCTTTGGAGTTAGAATTCTGAAATCCTTCTTTTCTTTTTAGTTCTTCCTGAAGTGACTTGTTTTTCTTCTTTTCCCTTTTTATAACGTCTACAATACTCAACAATTCTTCTTTGTATTCAACTTATGCCTCTTCATATTCTTCTTCAGAGCCTTGTTCATTGGGATATTATACTTCCATGAATAATATCCTTTCTCTATCACTATCACTAACTTTATCTTCATCTAATGAGGAATTGTCTTCTTTGGTGAAAAGTCTTTTCTTGAAAATTTTCTTTTTGGTTCTTTTTCCTTTGTGTATTTGTTTCCTTTTAATGCCATCTTCTTCATTTTTTCTTTTTCTTATGGGAAAATTTATTAGAAAAGTGACCAATACCATCACAATTAAAACAAATCAATGGAAGCTTACCTTTATATTTTCCAGTTCCCTTTTTCAGCCTTCTGATGAAGTTGGATACTTCTTCATCGTCTTTTGGAACATCGAAGACGATACTATTGGACTTTGACTTTTTCTTGTTATTTTGCTTTGTCTTCTTATATGCCTTGCATGTTTTTTCCTTTATAACCGGATTGTCTTGCTATGTCCTCATCTCACAAGCTGTGAGTATCCCATGCAACTCATCCATGGTCACTGTAGCTAGGTCCACTCCCTCTTCTAGTGCCGAAATATTTGAATCAAATCTCATTGGTAGGGATATCAATACCTCTTTGACAACAACCGATTCCTTTATCTCGTCTCCCAGTCCTTTGATAATTTTTACTACTTCATCAACTCGTAGAATGTTATGTATTCATATACACTCATCTTCAATTGTTTGAACTTGTTGAGGGGTCCTAGATCCATTTAACTCAACTACAGGAACCAAACCCACCATAGAGGCCCAATTAGACTCGACAACGTTTGTTGGTGGAATGGTTCTCCAAATATTTCGATCTAGCCTATTTATCGATGGGATTTAAGGGGTGATTTCTAGGATACTTTCCTATGAAAGTTCCTTCTTCAGTTTTAAACGTTCTCTTTTTGTATTTTCTTATATAAGATGAGTCTGATAAAACAATTTGTGTTGGTATAAACTAACTGGTGGAAGGGATTCTTAACTACTAAAGAAGGCCGATCTTGGGATAACCCTCATTCTCAAGAATGCAGACAAATATATTAACGCCTATTACAAGCCTAGTAATAGTAGATTAAATTGCTGGCATTTCAATTATTGACTGAGATACTAATATCGTGAAGAAAATACACATGTAATAAGATAATGGAAAGAAAAATAGTTCCCTTAGCTCTAATCATTAATCACACATTTAACACAATGATTTTATTTCCATCATTAAGAACAAAAACTGCAAAAAATATTGAGACAGATAACTTATCAATAGATTCAGAAACTCTTACTCGATACAACATCAAGTACTGAAATAAAGTTGGAAGTAGTTCCTCCTCAATCCAATCATATAACTCCTTTTATGAAAAACAATATTTTGTCTCCGATCCTAAACAAGACTTCTCAATTAAGGTAGTTTGGAAATAGTTCTTTACAATTCAAAAAATTAGGGTCATTCCAAAACCATCGACCTTTGCTAAGAGGTCAATCCCCCTATTTATAATGAATCATTAACTAAAAATAACTATTACAAGTGCAGGTTAAGTAAAACAAAATATCACCACATGGCGCTTCAATCTCTCTTTTCTCTGAGAATCATCTAATGGTTTTACTAAAGTGGATGACTCTTCTCATATTCCAACCATTTGACGAAGAGTTCCTCGCATGTGTTGGCATATAGGAACCTATGCTGGTCCATCGGGGCTGAAAGAATTTCTTTCACTTCTACTGTTCATTCTATATACTTAATTATTTTAACACTCAACTGATGCAAAACTGCTCGAGCCTTAATCAAATGCTCCATGAATTGTTGTACTTGACCTGACGCCATGCTCACTACCTTTGCGATCTATATTGTCCATTTCGAGTCTTGTTCTGCATGTAGCTTGACTATGTCATGTAGGTCGACAAAGTCTTCGGGTGAGCTAAATTCTGGGAGGCCGATGCCTTTCATCTCCCGATTAATATTTTCCCATCTCTTTTTGCACTTATCCCACTTCTTCTGAATCTCCCACTAAGGTTCCTGGGACATTTTTACCCAGTATTCGGTCTCTTTCCTGATCCGATCTATGATACTATCCCTTAGGACCTGAATACTGTGTGCTTCGTGTTATATCAAGATTTGCCTCACCATTGCTATCTTGCATAGAGGGCCTTTTTCCATTTCCCTATGCAGGCTTATCATCCCTTTTTGATGAATCCAAAGATAAAAATTAACATTTTTCCACATATACGTGCCCTATCAACTATGCAACAAGCGTATATGCAGGCTGCTCCACTACAACCTATGTACATCGAGATTTGTGCTAGAAAATACAAAAATAGTGTTGGGTTTCCATGTCACGACATGAGATCTTTGATCCTTGGCCTTCCATATACTGGAAACATTCTGACTCATCCCTTCAGTTGCATTTTGAAGTCTATATGAACACAATTCCATGTTATGGAAAAAGGAGAGAAATCATTCAACTTTGAGAGCAAAGTTACTCTGGAGAAATTACTTCATATTGAGTCTGCATCCCTTTGTCCCTCAAGTCTGAACACAGTGTTTACCCCCTAAGCTCTTTCCCTATTATTGAGAGAACCTCATTGTCTCTCTCATTCAATCTTGCCTTTGGTGGAGGAGTGAAGTGGTGGAGGCCTAGTTGGAAGGAACTTGGTTTCTTGGTTTCGAACCGTGCCGACACAAAAGTCTGTAATGTTGTCACTTCTGCTGATCTATTATTAATAGAAATACTCCTTTCCCGTCCTATTAGTATCATGCAAATATTTGATTGTTATCCATGGGAATGTTTGTAATGTTTATTAATGGATTATGTTATATGATGTGCTAACCCCCTATATATCATCACTATATAATTTCTCTCCTTGTTTGTTAAGAACTTCTCACAGGTATAAAGCTTTGGGTCAAAGTGCTCAACGATGGAACATCATCGAATGTTGGATTGAGGTAGGCCTCTATCTTGTCCTGCACATTAGTTTATATAACATATGATGGAATAGAGTTGATTTCTACAGTCATACCTGTATGTTGTGGTTTACCCTCGGCCATAGAGATTTTTTCCCTCGTAACAGAATTGGCGACTCCACTGGGGATAGATATTTCTTCTAAGGGTTGAAGTATTTTTCTTCTTTCATTGCTCTTTTTCCTTTGTGTTTCTTGTCATATCACTGCTTGACAGATTCTGTTCACTCTGAGTCTAAGTTTCCATCCTTTTTGATCTTGAACGACCTTGTTTTAAATCCTATATGCCCCTTGTTTCCTTACAGTCACGTACACACACGTCCTTCCTCTCTGCAAGATGCGTATACGACTTTTCCTGGCTTGTTTTCTTGGTTTAGTGATTGCTAGGTGAGATTTGATGTGTGCTGAGGTTTCTTAGGTCTCTGTAGTGCCTGTTGAGCTTCTATGGGTTGACAGGAAGCCTGTTGGGAGTTGAATTTATGGGTGTCATCTTTGTCGTTGTTTTTAATTTTTGATTTGTCCTTGAACCCTGGGCTGTTTGCTTGGCTGCTTGACTTTTTGCTTGAATTATTTTGCTTATACCTAGTAGAATTTTTTATATCATGCTTCTTACTAGTCCATGCATTTTCTCTTTAATATATTGAAAATACAAAAATATAGGTATTTTTCATTAGTTAACATTTTTGTCTTTGAACCTTTATCATTAGTTTAGTACATTTAGCGAAAGATTGCATTTTATTTCTGAATTGCGGAGTTGAAATTGAAAATTGCATTGTTTTTATTAGCATATCATTCATTGAAAAGTTAAAGATAGGCTTTGCATTATATTCATATTTATCTTCTTGTAGAGTCATAACATCATGAGTTTCACTTCCATACCTTTTTGAGTAATCATGACCAATAAAATTTACCCTTTAAACTAAAATTGATTAGACACGATTTTATTTTTAGGGTGCACAAACTAGTCTAGGATTTAGTGCCTTGGGATAATATTTTGTGAGTAAACTTCTCCAAGGCAATTAAATCAACATATGTGTCTGAGATAGGGAGTTGAGAAGTCCATTGTATAATTGGTAATATCTTGAGGCTCCTCTCACACCGGAGTTAATCACGAGGTCGCGTGAAGTTAGTTGAAGGGATAACCCTTGGATACTCGCCTAACATCAGAGATATTTCTGTGGATTTATTAGTATTTGGGGATCTTGCTAGTGCCCATACCTCTGTGAGAGGGGGTGATTTCCATGTTTCAGGCTTTGCTACCCTACCCATACGGTGATCCATACTTATGACTACTTGCCTATGCATCGATTATAGAGTGGTTTATTAGTTGTTTGACTTAGGTATCTCATAGGTTGCTTGTAGGGGTTATTATGCTTGTATCCTGGGTCAGATAGAGGTCAGACAACACATAAACTTTATGGAGGATTACCTCTCCAGGGGATATGAACGATTGGTTTTTAATCCCACGAGGGCCTCTATAACTGATTACGTTACCTCCAAACTTTAGCAGGGAGTCTCAAGTCCCTCTTGGATGAGGCATACCTTCTTTAGCTAGGGAGGATACTCAGCCACTTTAGCCCTTTTGCATGCATGTTGTCTGTCCGACTTTCTTTTGGTATGATTTTTGACTACTATTTGGCCTTAGGATATATTTGTATTTTGTAGAGTCATAATCCATCATGGAGTCGGACCAGCTTCCCCGCCGGTCCTGTCGGTTGCTACAGTTACCACCAGATTTGGGGTTCTTGCCTTCTAAAAGGCATATAGTTTGTAGAAGTGGTACACATATATCCACCTTTTAGACTTGTGGTTCCACAAGGATGAGTACTGATTCTATTCTTCAGAATACTGGGAGTTCTTCGACTCCCATACCCACTATAGTTAATGGCACCCCTTCGACCCCTGCAGCCGCTATAGTTGCAGTGTCAGAGGCTTATACCAGTACCATGGCTCAGCCTGTAGTTAATGATTCATCTCTTGCCTCAAACCCTTTTGGGGGTTTAGGAAACTCGTCAGGTTACAATGTTCAGTCCATCCCTATGGCTTCTAGTCCATTTTCTTATGGTATGCCTAACTTCACTTCACAGTTTTCGACTGCCATTCTAGCTGCTGGCCCTAATGCTAGCCTTGGACTTAGGACACTACACTTCCTTACACTCCTTTTCTGTTTGGTGGTTCTCATATCCCCCAATTGAATCCTAATTTAGGAAGTGTCCCTTTTCTTAACCTGGGGTCCAATCCTTCTACGGTTGGATGGAACAACCCAACGGGTGGACAAGTTCCACCCTATATCCCTATCTCCTCGGTGCTGATTCTGACCAATACTTTTGGTATGATGAATCCACTTCAATCCTTTAGATTCCCACCCGGAGGAGGTTAGTCTTACACTTTAGGCAGCCCCCAACCCGGATCTAATCCAGTTGGGGGTAATTTTCACAACCCTTATCAGAACATTCCTGCTGGAATGATCCCTAATCAATCTTATCTGAATCAACCTAGAGGAGGACCTTATAATTCCAGACAAGGTTTTGGTCCTTACTAGAACCCTAGATGGAATGCAGTTCCTAATGCACAATATTTCATGGGAGGATGGGGTAAGATGTCACAACCCCGCGTTCCCTTTCTGGACACGCTTAATCTGCCAGACTTGTCTAAATTAATGAATGAACCGGTGAGTCATGATACCACATGGCCGCCAATCCCTACCAAACTTCTGTCATACATTCCAAATATTGAAGGTAAGAATGGCGAGGACCCTGGTAATCATGTCACTACTTTTCACCTTTGGTGCTCATCAAATTCTATGAACCATGATTCTATTAGATTATGATTGTTTCAACGCACTCTCATTGGTGTTGCGTCACAATGGTACATTGAGCTACCTAGGGGGACATATGGGTCATTTCATCAGTTGGTGCTAGCCTTTCTCAACCACTTTCAACTACACATTCGTTACGATGCTGGCCTTGAAATTTTGTTGACTCTACGCCAGGGTACCGACACTCACATCTCATACCATATCCAGGAATGGCATAGGTGTAGATGGTTGATTAAGACTTCTATACCCCCAACCTTTCTTCTAGAATGGTTCCTAAAGTCTTTGCACGCTCCTATCTCAAAGGACGTTGCTACTTCCGGGGTCTTCAACGAGGAAGAAGATATCTTTAGAGCCCATCAACTCGATTTGATATATGCTCAGTCTTGGATGTTATATCACCTTCTTTCAGATGCACCACGGCCAAATCACGATCCTAGATAGAATCTTGGACCTCATTCCGATGTTATTGTAGGGTCCACCAATGTAAAGTCCATAGACTCGATGATGAATTCTGTCAGAGGACCAACTTCATATGCATCCTCAAAACCCACCCAATCGGTGGATGTACATTCCGTGAAATCGTCGAAGAACCCAAATGGTGACCAACAACCATATGGGAATAAAAGGAAAGGTCAAAATAATCGTAAGGGTGGGAAGAATAGTAATAAACCCAAGGACAAAGATAATAATGGGAAATAGAATGATAATGTTGGAGAGGGAAAGAAAGAGAAACATAAGGTGAAGTTTCCTTGTAAACTTTGTATCGATGACCACCTTACACATTTATGCCCCAAAATCGTGGAGGCTGTGAGGCTTTTAAATATACAGCCCGTTGTGCTGACAAATACATTCCCACACAACCAACACTTAGCCTCGATCTCTTTGAACGACGGAAATGCGCCCAGTGGAAGTCAAAACCCACCGTCTCAAGATGGCGACCGTGTTTGTATCAATATGGTCGACGCGAAAATTGATATAGCCACCCTCTCTCAAGATTATAGCTCTTCAAAAGATAGTACCAACCTAGAATATCCTCCTCCCCCTCCAGAGATGAACTTAAAGATTGAGAAACTAGAGCCACCACCTCATATTCCAAAAGGAGTACTTAAGCGATCTACCCACAACCCTAATGCTAGAGCCGTCCAAACTACTCCATTGTTGAAGATCTGGGCTAAACCCCTTGCGCAATGTCAACTTTGGAGGTCCTCCAGACTTTTCCATCATAGAGGAATGCCTTACTCTCTGCCTTAGGATCTCTAGAACCTAGTGGCTCAAAAGTTATCAAGTTTGATGTCACGGATGTGAAGGCTCACTTTCCCTACCATGTGGATTTCAAAATCCACGTGGAGTATTCCAAGTATACTATCAAATGAGCAGTTGTTGATGAAGGTGCTGCCACCTGCATGATGTCCTTGGTCTATTGGAAAGCTATTGGTTCTTTGACACTTTCCAATTCATTGAACATGTTGACTGCATTTGACAGTCATTCCTTCTACCCTCATGGTATTCTCCCCGCCTTTCCGGTCCACTTAGGTGGGAAGATGATAGAGGTGGAAGTAGAGGTAGTTGATGCACCTCTCAATTATAACTTGTTAATAGGTCACACTTGGACCTATGCTATGGTCGTTGTCGTATCATCCATCTTCCACACACTTTGTTTTCCTCATCAAGGGGAGATTGTGAAGGTTGACTAGTTATCCTTTGCGTACTCTAATCCTAACGTATCTGTTGGATCGTCGATTCCAGTGATCAACAATTCTTAGCCAACAACGGAGAATATCGGTGTCATAATGTATTATTCCCTCATGGGTACTTTCGAATTCTCAACACCAATTCACCACGTTTACGCCATGTCTGGTAAGCCCTCTTCTACAGGGAGGTCCATTCCTTTCCGCACTTCCTATCTTAGTGATCCATGGACCCTACCTTCTCTGAATTCATTGAGTGAAGGTCAGTTGCATGCTAGCATGGCTATGCCACTATCGACAATAGAGATTGCGTATCAAGTTGTTCTTGACTCTTCCACCGATCCCGATCCTGTTACCTCAAAGACGGACAAGGAGGATCCTGTTCTTAGCCCTGTATGGGCCACCTCGTTATCTTGTTCACGTGATTTCTTAAATGAGACTTTGCCTTCAGATGAAGCCATCCTTGAAGCCATGAATGGTTTCGAGAGAACTTGGGATGATATGCATCATTGATCCTATTTTCTCCCAAGTCTTGAAAGAATTGAGCAAGATAACTTTCGGTCTACCTTGAGTGAGATAGTAGGTCACGCCATAGTTCCACTTGATACACACGACATTTATGCCAAGGGAAATATGGAAAGTATTTATCCTACCGTCTTGATCGATATCTCTCATACCCCTATCAAGATTGAGAACATAAATATAGGTGTGGATTGTTCTCCAGAAGAAATTCTGATCTACACCGATCTCTTCAAAGAATTTTGAGATGTATTTGGTTGGTCATATGAAGAGATGCCAGGGATCAACCCTCGTATTGTTGAACATGACATTAGAACTTACTTGGATGCTAAACCTGTTTGAAAACATCTTAAAGCTATGAATCCTGGGAAGGCCCTTGCTATTAAGGCAAAGGTTGAGAAACTGCTTAATGCTGGCTTCATCTACCTGGTTCCCTTGACCGAATGGGTATGCAACCCCATTCCTATAAATAAAAAACAAGGAACCATCCATCTGTGTATGGACTTTCGCGACCTGAACAAGGCTTGTCCTAAAGATAACTTCCACATGCCTTTCATTGATCAGATTCTCAATGAGTGTGTAAGAAGCAAAATATTTTCTTTTATGGATGGATTTTCAGTCTATAACCAAATCTAGTTCAAACCTGAGGACCAACACAAGATGACATTTATATGTCCTTGGGGTAATTTTGCATATCGGGAAATTCCTTTCAGCCTTAAAAATGCCGGAGAAACCTTACAACACACCATGATTTTCACTTTTCATGATCTCAAGCACATAGTTGAATCCTACCTAGATGATATTGCTACTCACTCTCGCAAGATGGTGGATCATGTGACGCACCTTTGGCTAGTCTTTGAGAGATGCAGTTACTATAAAATCCGGTTAAACCCTCATAAATTCATCTTCTACGTTAAGTTTGGTCCTCTCTTAGGATTTTTAGTTTCCGAGACTGAGATCATGGTAGATCCTCTTAAGGTTGAGGCAATACTTCAGTTGCCTCCCTCACACACAATTAGACAACTTCAAGGTTTACAGGGAAAATCTAACTTTCTACGTCGTTTCATAGTGAATTATGCCAATATTACTAAAGGTTTCATGCGTCTCTTGAAGAAATACACCGCTGTTATCTGGGATGAGCGAACCCATGAGTCTTTTGATGCCTTGAAGAAAGCCTTGGTATCGACCCCTCTACTAAAATCCCCAGATTACAGTAGGTATTACCTATTGTATATTTCCGCGTCTGTAGAGATGATTGGTATGGTTCTAGTTTAGGAGGATGAGGAGCTCCATGAGCACATAATCTACTATCTCAGTCGAAATTTAGTCGACCCTAAGCTTAATTACTCTCACATTGAAAAGCTAGCTTTGGCTGTTGTTCACGCAATCCAACTCTTACATCACTATATATTACTTTACAAAACTACAATGGTTGCTGATGTCAATCTATTTCAATACGTCCTAACTAGATGTATCATCAGAGGGAAATATAATAAATGGATTTTCATCTTACAATAATTTGATCTCGACTTCACTTCAGCCAAGTCCAAGAAATCACTAGTCTTTGCATAGTTAATATACGATTTCTCACGATTAGATAAGGATCTTATCCATGTTGATTCGTTCACAGACGAACACATTTTCCTTGTCTCGTCATCCGATCCCTGGTATGGAGACATTGTTTTATATCTTCAAACCTTGAAGTTCACTCAGCATCTCTCACGAGATGATCGACGACGTGTTAGATACCAAACTAAAAAGTATACCATCATCGACGACACTTTATATCTCCGAGGAATAGATAATATCTCGAGTCATTTCTTAACCCACAAAGAAGCCGAGTCAGTCCTAAACGATTGGTAGAAAGGGGCTTGTGGTGGTCATCTATCCGGGCTTGTGACAACCCAAAAAATCCTACGAGCGGGTTATTTCTGGCCCACTATATTTAAAGATTGTATTGAAGTGGTTAAGAAGTGTCACCCCTACTAGGTGTTCACTCAGAAAATGCACTTGCATCCATCCCCTCTTTACCCGATCATTACCGTTGGTCCCTTCATTAAGTGGGGGGTATATTTCATCGATTGCAACCCAACTTCGTCTGGGGGGAATCAACACATTATCATGGCTATCGACTAATTCACTAAGTGGGACGAGGCCATTCCTACCATAAAATTTGATGGTAATACTGCAACCTTCTTATTTTTCAACCAAATTATCGCTCGGTTCGGTATCCCGAGTGAGATTGTCATTGATCATGGAAGTCACTTTCAGAACAAAATGATGGTAGAAATAGCATATAAGATGGGGTTCAAACATGGCCATTGATCCCCTTATTAACCCTAGGAAAACAGGCAAGTAGAGGCCATTAATAAGTCTCTCAAGACCATTATGAAAAAAACTGTCAGTCAGAGTAATTG
>JZKD02S1902956.1:305195-330191 GCA_000966675.3 Picea glauca
TGTGAAAGAAATCAGATGCCTATATCACAAATCACAACCGCTGAATTGATAAAATTTAACCCATACCTCTGTTTCTTATTTAACTTGGTTTTGATCATCTCAGAATCAACATAGTCTTGAGACGCTTGCTTTTCTTCTTCAAATGCTCTGGAATTAGAACTTGTGCATAGAATGAAAGTGTTCAAAGACATTCTAGTTATTTAAACAGGGATGAGCTTACCTTGTCGCATCAAACATTCAATTCAGAATATGAGTGTAGTTCTACAAAATATGCCACCAGATCCTAATTACTTTTAAAATTAAATTCGATTACAAGTCGACGGCATGGGCATGGGATATAACGTGGCCTATCGGTGATTTCAAATTCCTATCATTCAATCACGCACGGATTAGCAATGTACATGGGGTGAAGCATTTACTGGCATATTAAATGACAAAATCTGATCATATCTCGAGCTAAAAACATCTCATCATTTCACTAATCTAGCTAGCGGGTCGGGGTTGGGGTTTCTCTTTAAACACTTGTCATTGAAAACTCGCAAAATCTCCGATGTCAAACTATATTGACGTACATGGTTGACATGGCAAGGTTGAATCAAAGGTGTGACTAGGACATAGGGAACATTAATATGAATCGGGATGAAACTTAGGCCATATGACACCCCTATGCAACAAAGACACATGGCACTCGAGACCAACATCTTCAGTTACCCATGTTATTCAGAATCAAGACTTTTCTTAAGCTAAACATTTTAAAACCTGATCCTATCTTTCTGACATCGAAAATTCTCAAGGATCAACGATCGAAAATAATCTTACCCAAGTTCTCCCAGATTGACCCTCTCAAAAATTTCCTGATGTTGAAAGTGTATCGGGGGTTGAAGATTGACGATATGTTTAACGCAGAAAAAATCAATGTTTTAACTCTTTTATATTTCCCCGACCCCGAGAAAGTGCATCGTTCATTGACTATTGAGGATTTTTTCATGGCTTTTGTCAATGTCTATCCCTTCTGTACCTTACCGACGTCGATGGGGATCCACTATCTTCAGAATCTTCATGGAGAATAACTTATGCAAAGCAACTCTGCTTTCTATTGATGTTGATGGTGCATCGACAATCGACGATTAGTGTAACTGTGTGGCCACTTTATCAACTTGAATTTTTCAACACCGAACATAAGCACGTTAGTCGCAATGTTAGATGTAGATTCTTAGTTAGAATGCCAAGTTCTTTTAGGCACAAGGTTTCATTTAACAAGTTCAAAAAAATCCGACTTGATCGATAAGAGTCATGAAAACAAAATAAACCATACCCCCCATAGTGAACTCAATTCAAATAGTAAAAGAAAACAAGTGGTACCCAAAAAGTGATAAAATTTCATAAGGATTTTAGGGTGTGTTGAGCGCTCAACAAAACTTTGCTATGAAAATTTGAAGTCTAGCTTCCTTGACTTTCTCATATCCTTCGTATATATTTTTCAGTTTGTCCCAAATTTATTTCACAAAATCATAGTGCATAAATTTGGTGTATATTTATTTATTTATACCATTAAGGAGTCCACTTGTGGCTCTTGCATTATTTTCTTGAAGCTTCTTTCCATATTTATCTATTGGAGGAGTAGTTGGTGCTTTGTATCCATCTACTACTAATCGCCAAACATCAAATCCTAGTTCACGAATGCATATATTCATTCTTCTGCTCCAGAAGGCATAATATTCTCTATAAAATTTTGGTATCCCAATTTTAGAGTAATCCATGATCTCCTTCCAGTTGTCAAACTACTTTTTGAACGACATGCTCTGATACCAATTGTTGGATTACAGAGAGGGGGGGTGAATGAATAATAGTTATTTTTACTCCTATTTAACCACAATGTATATAAGTGTTGTTAACCTTATGATAAATTTACCAGTATCATTTAATAAGTGCATAATACATAAACCATGAACAATGAGTAATCATACTCATACATAGTACATCAACATTTTTACGTGGAAACCCAAAGCGGGAGAAAACCATAGAATGATTTTTCTTGTATTTCTTTAAGAAGTACATTCATTGGAAGCACCAACTTCCTTTGTTTTCTCTCTCCAACTGGAAGGAGGATCCAACCCCCTATATTCTTAGGCTACAACCTGAGGGAAGCTCCAACTCCACAATTCTATGGATACAATCAGAAGGAGGCTATAACCCCCTATGTTCTCCGGCTACAACTCGAAGGTGGATACAACCACATATTCCCTCCCCATCTAACCTCCCTGAAGTATAAATTCCAAATGTAGAAAATCTTTCATAGTCACTGAATCAACTTTGCCACTATTATAAGTGTCACTGAAATTCTATCTCAACCTGTACCAATCTTATTCAAAAATTTCCTGCAGATCCATAACCTATCTATTCTACAACACGCATATGTCTGCGCCTTTCCCTACTGCAACTTTTGAATTTCCATGCCTCTATTTGATGCAACTCATGGACTAGAACAAGGTTCTACTAGTATTACTAATGTTTTCTCTATCACTGAGTATGTGTCATTATCTGATCTATGTATCTTCTCACAAACTGGTTGATCTGATAGAAAATAATACTCATCCAATATCCAAGTAGATCTAACAAAACCATGTACTAGGTTCATACATCTATCTCACCGATCTTGTGTGATATAAGAAACCTTTATATTATCCATACATCATATCCTCACTATTATGGAATCACAACCTGTACTGATAACAATATGTCTTAACCAAAAACCCTCACATATGCTCCAAGTAACAAAAAATATGTCTTAACAAGAATCCCAATGATGTGACCCAACAATAGCCAACCAATGTAGTAGCAATGTATCTTTGTAGATCTGTCTTATTCAAAATATACCATTCAACCAATAGTCCCTCAAGGGGAAAATATCAATCTCACATGGCCATACCCCAAGTATTCACCAACTACCTACTTAATACAAGCATATAAAATGGGAAAATATCAATCTCACATGGCCATACCCCAAGTATTCACCAACTACCTACTTAATACAAGCATATAAAATACCTTTTCTTACTATAGATATCGCTATTGTACCTTCTCATTGTTAGACCATCATGTAACCTCTTCTTATCTTTGCAACTTGTCACTGATATATATGATAATCCTTTTCTTCATTTTTGGCAACCGATCTGTTCTATGTCTTCAGTAAACTCACGGGTATCCGTTCTTTGTCCCACTTTGTCCCACATATGTTGGTGTCCTCCTAGTATTGCAACCTGTATATGTATTCAGTAAAACCCTAGTTCAATACCCACAGTCTCGACCCTTCTAACCTTCAACTTCTCTTGTCACTACTTCAGACTCACTGCTTTATATTTTTCAATGATACCTTCCCATAACATTTCACAAAAGAGATACTCAATGTGCTCAATAAGTATTAATGGGAGAACCTTGATCTCTTATGTATACTGTCCAAGTAGATTCCTTTATGTTACTTATAATCTCCAAGTAGCTTCATTTATTTTACTTATAATCTCCAAGTAGCTTCAATGTGTTATTTATACTCTCACAGCTATCTCCACCACTCTTCCTGAATCTTCTTCTCTTATCTCGCATTTATGTGAATCCAACATAATTTTGTGACCTTGGTCACACATTTGACTTACACTTAGAAGATTTTGTTTCATATCTTCCACCAGTAGAACATTTTCTACCTTGGAATCCTTACTTCCAATGTTGATTGTGCCTCTTCCAATGATTCTGGTTGAGTTGTCATTTGCAAAATAGACTGACGATCTCTTTCCTTTTTCAAAGTTAGAAACCTTTACTTATCACCTTCCATGTGCTTTGAAAAACCATTTTCTACATACCAACCACGTTTCTTGTGCTTACCTTGTAGAGTGAGTGAGAATTCTTCATTTTTGTACTAATTTTGCTTTCTTATCCATCTTATTTGAGGTTCCTGTTAGTAACTGTTGTTTTTTGTTGTGATTCTCTTGGAGGAACTTTCATTTTACAGTATTTAACCTTGTGTCCAAAGTTGTTTCACTTGTAGCATTCCACTTCAGTACTTAAGGATTCAAACCTATTGTAGCTTCTGCTCTGTGTTTCACTATGCCTTCTTGAATAACCATTTCGTGCATAATTTTCATGGTTGTTCCTGTTCCTGTTATTTCGTCTGCAATTTACAACCTTATGTCAAAAAATTTTAGATGAATAACATAGTACAAGGAAGATAGTTTGATACCTGGGAGTTGAAGATATTCTAAAAGGAGTTACATTTTCAAATCCTTCTTCTTCTTGAGGATTTTTCATTTCTGATTGCTGTTGATTCTAAAATCTGAATCTTCTGGGTGGTGGAGTATCTCTGTGATATTCCTTGTGAAACTTCTTGTCTTCTTCTTTCTCAGGAGACCCTATGACTGTCTCTACGTAACTTCTTGGTTTTTTTTATTGATATGTTGTTTTGGAGATTCAACCCTTTTCTATCTTGTTGTGTCCCAGTCCATAATTGTCATGATGTGGCCTTTAACTGCTAATAATATCTTCCAAAAATTTAGAGTTGTTATGCATGCTTATCTTCTGAAAGTCTTTTCTCAAAGTGACAATTTCTTCTTCCAAGTTTCCAATGATCCCATCTATTTCTTCTAACTATTCTCCGTGTGCTTCTTCAATTATCTTGTCTTATTGTACTTGGAATTTTAATTTAGTGATCATATACTCTAGTTCTTTGGAGTTGGAATTATGAAATCCCTCTTTTCTTTTTAGTTCTTCTTGAAGTGACTTGTTTTTCTTCTTTTCCCTTTTTATAACTTCTACGACACTGAAAAATTATTCTATGTAGTCAACTTCTGCCTCTTCATATTCTTCTTTAGATCCTTCTTCATCAAAATCTTCTAATACCATGAATAGTATCCTTTATATATCACTATCACTGACTTCATCTTCATCTGATGGGGAACTGTCTTCTTTGGTGCAAAGGTTTTTCTTGAAACAATTCTTTTTGGTTCTTTTTCCTTTGTGTATTTTTTTCCTCTTAGAATCATCTTCTTCATTTATTTTCTTTTTCTTATAGGGACATTTATTATAAAAATGACCAATACCATCACAATTAAAAAAAATCAATGGAAGCTTACCTTTATATTTTTCATTTCCCTTTTTCATCCTTCTGACGAAGTTGGCTACTTCTTCATCATCTTCTGAAACATCATTGTTGCTGTTGGAACACACATAATCCTAAACTTTGAGCTTTACTTTCTCAAACTTCATATTTGCTAAATAATAAATCAGAAATCAACTTTCAAATGTTTAAAATCAAATTTATTGCTAGTCATAAGGCACACATGTTATCCGTCATTGATAAAGTTCCCCATTGATCAAACGATCTCCTTTTTCTCCGAGTTTTGGAGCCGCCTGATTGTTAAGAATCAAATCACTAAAGGTCAATTTGGATCTTTTCTCTTTGGGTGTTTTGAAAGGTGTTCACGGTTGAAGTCCCGAAACCTGAAAGTGTTTGTTATCACTATTGAACAAAATTTTAAAGGACACGAGTCACATTACACGTGTACCTTTTGAGTCTCCCTCGGGTTGACATGTGGCATCTATTTTCGACCTTTTCATCTGAAGATTCATACCATTCTAAGAAACACGTGGCACCCCCTGGTCTCGACACGTCGTCTAAAATTATTTCATCTTTGACAAGTCACTACGGGTAATGGCCTTTCAGAAATATAATAAAGAGCTAACTTGCAAACCCATGAAGCAACAAAATGCCGAAATATTAACTCTAAATTAGTTAAGTTAATCTTGATTAAAAGATAGATAACAAATTATCACTTCAAAGTTTGTACCTTTAACATCCATCACATCTTGAAATCTCCAAAGTCCAAACTCCCAAAACACTTGAAACTTAAACAGGGTTAATTAAAACTTAAAAAATGATTATATGATAATTAATCATTTCGTAGTTTCGGTTTTGGGGATTCGATCTCTACCTACTTTGAAAAATCCCGAAGTCCAAATACCTGAAAGCACTTAAAGTTAAACACAATTAATTAATGTTCAAAATGAGATTATATCGTAATTAACCTTTCACCGATTCATGATTTAGGAAATTTCAAATCCGTTTCATCCAAAACTCTTGATCGCAAACCGCCGATATTAATGGCATTTATCACAAATCAACGATAATGATTTTAATGTAGATTGCGAATCACCAACTAGAATTTCTCATTAAAGTAAATAATTTTTTCTTCAGTAAAGGTATTCTCGAATCAATACACCTAAGGTGAATAAGAATGCTTGATTTTGAATTCTATTTTCATTCTCGCAGAATAGTAAGTTTTATCCAACTGAGAAGATCATGCATCCCCTTATAACAGGTAACCTCATTTCGATTTTAACAATATCATGGCACCACAAAAGATGGCTAAAGAAGCTAGTGAAAGTGAAAATCTGAATGTGGACATTCTGCCAGATACCTCACCGAGAGGCATTGACACCGTGAAATCTTGGACACAGGTGTTTGATATTCTAGAGCATGAGCTCATAAATTTCTTAGAGGATTTACGCAATGAAGTGAGAGAAACTCATGCAACTAAACTTAGGGATATAGCTCAGTCAGAGCTACACAAAATAGCTGTGCGGTCGAGACTCATGCAGTATAAAGACATGATAGGATGGGCCCTGGAAAACACCGACATTCAAACTAGGATCATTTACAACTCTCAAAAGGTTGTTGTTGGATAATTTTGACCAAAACACATACAAGTAATGTATAAAATATCCCTCGAATTTAAATATAATCACAATGTTGCATTCTGGTTGGAGTTTGAACAACACAAGTGTATACAATATGATAAAACCTATCTAGATATAATCAAGACCTGGTGGGGGCACCCAGAAAAATTCAGAGTCGACGCTCATGGAATTTATGCCATAGAATCGTTATATACCCATATGATTTATGTATCTCTAATTCTCTGTAGGCTATTCAAAAAAAATATCTGCACTCATTTCTTGGTAGTATGGGTACCAATTATGCATGAAGTGACCAAGGGATACTCTTTCAACTGGGCCAAGATGTTATCAGATAATTTGGCCAAGGAAATCACTGAATACCAGCTAGCTAAATCAAAGGGACAATCTTCTCCTTTTTGCATGTCCTCATATTTCATGGAAGCTATTTTCTTTATGACCCCTTTTTCGCTGATGAACTGGAGATGGATCCTGACCAACACTAAGCCTATCCATTTCTATCACTCCAAGCTATGGGAAGACAAGGACAAAGATTTCTTCTACGAAACGTACCATCATGTAGCTTTATATGGTTTCCCACCACCTCAGATTTCAGATAGAATCATGGGCAACCTGGGCAAGATAGCAGACTGGGACATAGAAGAAAAATTTTCTTACATCAGGGTTTTCAGGTGGTCGGTCCCTCCCCATTCTCTCCCGAAGTTTTTATCAGATCGGTTGGTATGCCGAGAAGTGGCTTATCAGACCATGATAGGGGGCATCAAAAATGAACTGAAAGTGGCCCAGAAAAAGGTATGGCCGACTTTGCCCCTTTAGGTTGGTATGTTTTCATTATTAGACTTTGGTCACTCCAAAGTAGAGGTTGTGTCTCTGGAGGATGTCAAGTTAGTTGACATTTATTTTAGAAGGAACGATCCATACAAAATAGTGGAAAACCACCTGGCCCAATACATCCTAAAGAGATATGTGCATGATAATTACCCACACGATGAAATATTCAGGGGCTCTAGGTCATATGAAGAAGTACTAAAAAGAGTCCAAACTCTGTCCCCAGATCAACATGCCATTTTATTTAGTTTTCAAAGGCACAAAAGAAATAACTTATCAAAAGTATTACAAGGAGAACCGATATCATCTTCGTCTATGCAGGAAACTGTACCTCTGGGTTTTGAGACAAGGAGCTCTGGAAAACATGAAATGAAGGAAAACCCAAAGGACACTAAATTTTTAACCGAGGAATTGGAAGCTTCAGTATCAAATCCACTTGTCCCGTAGGGAAAGGCTCAGCTCGAAGCCTTTCAAAAACAAGAACATGATACACCACCTTCTACACAAGCCACCTTTGTGGCCAACTTTGTTGAGAAATGATCATCTAAGGAGATAGGTACCCCTATCACTTTATTGACACCGTTGTAGTCTACTTTCAGAAATACAAGTTCTAAAATCATTTTTATAGATGATCTCACCCAAATTGCACCTGAAGAGATGCCCCCTTCAGACTTCTTCTTCAATAAGAAAAAGAGGTCCATCGTGAAACGTGAAACACATCAAAAGGAGGGAGTGATGGTAAAAAGGAAAAGGATGATATACGATGGACATAATCGAGAAGATTTAGAATTCACTAAGGAAGTGGCAGGTTCATTAGGTTCCTTTGCCACTTCCAACCAATGGTTTGTAGAGAATTTGGCCTAGAAACTAAAAAAGAGGGACCTATTGGTAAGGCAATTGCAAGATAAGATAATGACTATGGAAAGAGATGTGAAAAATAAGATGAAAAAATATTTTGAACATGTCAGAGCTTATGACAGGCATCAAATTCAATAGCTGCAAGCTAACCTTGAAGAGGCCCATCAGAATTCTCAGGCCAACAAAGGCTTGTTCACTCAATAGGAAGAATTAATAAAACAGTTTCAAACCAGGTTAGAATTGATTGAAGGTACATGAGTAGAGATATCAACTTTTCGATATCAAGCATTGGAGGTAAATGAAAATCTATAAATATCCCAACAAGATCTCTTCATGAAGGTTGATGTCGTCCATAAATACTACTAGGCAATAGATCTTGCCCTCAAAGATATTTGTATTTTATAAAGAGAAGCTCACTCAGCTCGAGTTAAGTTTCAATAGGCCATCTTATTGGTACCAAAGGAGGATGTCTCAGATGTTCATCGACTCTCTCTTTCAGAAAAAATAAGAGGTGATATGGTTTTAAAGGCATGGGAGACAAATTTAGCATAAAGAAAGAGAGTGGCCAGAGATGTAATTGAAGCTTGTCTAGAAACATTGAGATCACTAGACAAAGGACTAATTGATTTTGAAGGAAAATCTATCTCCAAATCCTTGGTTCAAATTGATATAGCGAAGAACCAGGATAATGCAAGAACAAGTAGAGAAGAAACTCTGACGACCATCCAGAACCAACCCCTAAGGAAAATTTTAAATAAGCACCCTCTACGAAGGAATCAACTGATAAACCTGATGTTAGATATAAGGACCATGAGGTAATTGTACCCAAAGTAAATATTGATATTGAATCTTCCAATACTCCAAACAGTCTGAGAAAAAGAGACTCCTCTTTTCCCATTTTCATTAATACTCTGTTGACCTCACCCTTTCCCGAAGTAAAATTTTCAACTCTCCGAAACCCTGAAGAACATATTTTATATCCCGATTCGTCCCTTGTTGGTTCACCTATCTATACATCTTGTAAGTTTGAGGAAACCAGCCCAAATTTTCCTTTCCATCCTCTTCTATAATTTTCATCTCCTAACGACCTTTTTCTAGAGTTCCTTTCGCCACATCCTGAAGAAGTTGAAAGGTCACCACTCATGTCCCTAGAAGTTTTTGAAAACCCTCTTTTTTCAAAACGTCTGTCCCACAGAATTTCGATGGTTGCTTTTGGAGGTAGAGGAGCAGGTGGAAAAGGCCAAGGACAACCCCCACCCCATAATATTTTTCCCAAGGTAGAGGACACATACGCTCCCTTGGTCCTTCCTCCCATCCTTCATGATTTACCTGAAAAATTATATGAAGAACTTACCAAAATTTACGGGAGAAGGAGACTTAACTGCTACATAGCACATAACCTTTTTCGATCAGTTTGCTGATATCCTTGGTATTGAGCATGAAGATGTTTACTCCATGATTTTAGTGAAAACTTTCAAAGGACAAGTAAGAATCTGGTTTCGAGGACTCCCGGTAGGATCCCTATGGTCATATGATGATTTAGAAAACATTTTTTTAAGACAATGGGGAGAAAAGAAAGACCATATGTATTATTTGATTGAATTTGGGGCTCTAAGAAGAAGGAATTATGAGTCTGTTCTCGAATTTACTTAGAGGTTTAACAAACTCTACCATAAGATCCCAATAGAAGTTAAACCCTGTCAACCTGCGATGAAGGTAACTTTCGCAGGGGATTTTGAGTGCGACTTTTCCCTACTTTTAAGAGAAAGAAGTTATTCCACTCTAATAGGAATGCAAGATGATGCCATAGAAATCAAATCAAACATGATGGCATCTAGTAAATTAAAATCCAAGGTTGATACAGGAACCAAGGAACCTAAACGATTTAGGGAACAAGAAATACCCTCCGGATCTGGGAAACATTCGGAAGAAAAAATGGATGACATGGATAAGATAATAAAATATTTGTCAAACAAAATCTCTAGAAGGGAACCAGACCAAGCCAACCCTGACCCATTCTCTAGAAAATATTTCAGGAGAAATCCTAACCCCCAGACCCAGCAGAGACAAGTGAAAAACGAAGATAAAAAAAATCCAGGCTCCATTTAAAATGAATTTTTTTATGCAAGGGGATATGAAAAACTATGATGCGTTAGAAGAGGATATAAACTACCTTAGTGATGAAAACCAAGAACCTCATTTAACCAGGTAGGATTATGAAAGATCTCTATACCAAGAACCCCTATTTAGTAATGAGGAAATTATAAATAATCTGGGAGATTTTGCATATCAAGGAATCGCCGAATACATAATGGCCGAGCTTCAACAGAAGTATAATTTAAGGCCCAGAGAAACAAATACTACAAGTGTTCTACCAAAAAATATTTTATCGAGAAATAAAGCAAATGAGGGAGTTGTTACTAAACAACTAGTTGAAACACAAGTTGTCCGAACAAAAAAAGTTGAAACCAGAGAAACACAAACTAAGAAAACGAAGAATAATGAAGCACAAACTTCAACCAGAGAGGTTGAAAAAAAAATTGGACGTTTCAGTTTAGAAAATTAACTAAACAAAATTAAAATTCCCATGTCACTGGTTGAGCTTGCTAAGAATCCAATTTATAAAAAACAGATTGCTAAAATGATAAATTTTTCTGATGTTGAAAGTCATGTAGATGTGATCAATTTGCAATATGAAAGACCGACAATTATGTTTGGTCCACACATCGAAAATACTAAGGATTTTGTTGCTCTGTTTTATATGACATTGACTGTGCATGATCACTTACTTCACAACTGGATGCTAGATTATGGGGCCTTGTTGGCCCTTGACCAAGTTTTGGGAGATCCTTGGTCAAGTTGACCTATTTTGGGACTTTGACAACCTGTCAAAGGTAGAGCGCAAGACGAAGAAGAGATCACGGAATCTCGGCCCCTTTTTGGGTCCTTTTTGGGATTTGGGATTATGTAACAGGTATGGGATGTCGACCCATGGGTTTACCCATGTTTAGGCCTATTTTGTAAAATATAAATAAGTAGCTGGCCGATAAGCTAAGTGCTAAGTGCATGTATGGTTTGTGGATGCTCTGTACATATTGTGAGAAACTTGTAGAGCTAAGTGCAAGTGGTTGTAACCCACTGTGAAAGGCTTTGTGCTAGACCTAGCTCGGGGAAGGAGGATCTGGCAAGGTGTGCGCAGATCTCCTATCTTATGCGGAGTAGGGTTTTTGTGGATCTATTCATGTAGATGACTGATTGAAGCTAATAAAGAAGAAGAGTTGGTGGACATAGCCCCAGGGTGGGGGTGAACCACGTATATGCTGTGTTGCTATGCTTTGTCCGATGTGTTGGTGTATTTATGTGTTATTTTATAAGTTCTTGATATAGATAGATAGATATGTTTATGCTTTTTGATTATGATGAATCTAGATGTTAGATTTGACATAGGTGAATGTTCTTAGTGCTTGAATCTACTAGATCTGATCCATTTATTTATGCTATGTGCTTAAATACATTAGATCAGGGTGAATGCTGTGATGCTCTGTTTTCTCTGCGGAGTAGATATTGGTTAAATAATGATGAACTAACGGTGCTAAGTGCTCTATCAAGTATTAGAATCACATATTTGTGTCCTAGCTAAGGTTACAAACACCTGAGTCCTGCAACCACCCCTTCCTCTACCTCGAGTGAGACTTCATATTATTCGTAGATGTTGTCAAAAGGGTTGGTAGTTAGGGTTTTGTTGGTGCGCTATTGTAGTGTTGAAACCTGGGTCTGCCCCTATGCGAACAAATGGTTCTGTTGTCGGGACTTGAAACTGTGATTACTGGGAACTAAGGAAGAAGAAGCTTTGTGCAAAGATCCGACCTGAAATTGTGAAATCTCTGTGCATAGATTGGTTGCTCTAGTGCACAGTACTCTACTTAGTTTGACAAGCTCTGTGCTAAGGAAAATAAGTTTGATCTGAAGAAAAGAGGTAAGATCTGAAAGATTTGTGCTCTAAGAAAGGTAAAAGTGATTTTTTTTTATTAAAAGAGGTAAGATATGAAAGATCTGTCCTTTGATAAAGGTAAGAATATTGAAAAGTTCTAGATCTGAAAAATTTATGCTTTGTAGAAGTAAGATAAGTGGATTTTTTTTTCTAGTATGGATCTAGGCATGTTTGATAGATTCTGTCCTAGCTTGAAAACTAGGGCACTAATATATGAAAGGAGGTTTGATATGTGTAGATTTGATAAGAATAGTGAAAGATATGTTGTACCTATGCATAGAAAGAATGTTTGGACTAACAAGTGGAGGCAGGATCCTATAAATAAATTTTTGCAGGTTAACTACCATGATCCTAGTGTGCAGTACAGGAAAGGATGGGGTTCATTTAAAATAAAGAGAGGATTAACCCTATGTTACAATTGTAGAAGACTGGGACATCTCTCTAAGGAATTCCCTGGGAGAAGACCCAGTTGTCTTTGTTGCAAAGCTATGGACCATGAAGTATTGGATTGTCCTAGAATGATTGCTAAGATTGAAGAAATGAACATGAGACAAGAAAACCCTAGGGAAGATCCAGAAACTAAGATTTTGAAAGAATCCCAGGAAGAATTAGAGAAATTATTGCTACAGATGAAAGAAACCCTGAATGACCACTGACATGTCAGATTATCAGAGATATTCAAAGAAAAAGAATGCCTTGAAGCAAGAATAGGAGACTTCTACATTGATTGTAATTTAGATGAGGAAACACAGGGGAATATTATGACAGAGAGAACTTGGGAAGCTATAGGGAGGCCTGCTATGATTCCTTCATTAGGAGGAATAGGACTATTCAAAGGAAAGATGATAAACCTATGTGGAAAGCTCACCTGGATACCTATGAATGCCAATGGAACTTCGACAGAGGAAGATTTTGATATTATCAAATTTATTAAAAACAGTGCCCCATTTACCATGCTACTAGGAAAATCTTGGATTGAAAGAGATCATGCCAGTAGGCAAGAAGAAGAAGAAGTTTTAGAGCAACATAAGAAAGAGTTAAAAGAATTCATGACTGGAAGGATCACACACTTGATTGAGGAACATAAGAACAAATTGAATCTATTTAACACTAGAGACCTGGATCTAGAAGTTGCAAGAACACTAGAAGACCCACAGAATATTGAAGTATCTATTCCATATAAAGAAGAAGGATTACTCTTGAATCCTAGAAAAGAATCTCAATGACGCGAAGTAACTATGCCAAAAGAAGATAAGAATCAGAACAGAAAAAGGCATATCGAGATGAAGCTCACTAGAAAGAAGGCTCATAAGATAAGTAAGAAGAGAGCTAAGATTGACAAGTTGCAGAAGGTCCCAGAGGGAACCTCGCAGAAGGAAAATTTGAAAAATTGGAGCTTCGTTGGGATATCAACACAACGACACATGGCACTTCACCATGGTGAAGCAATATAGCTGTTGGGGGCATTATAACCGTTAGACCAACACTTTGAACCGGTAGAAAGACATTTATGGAAATACAACTTGCCATCTGACCATTGGGACTGCACCATAACGGACAGAACAGAGTTAATGAAGGCTTCATACCCGTTGCAAGAGACCTATTGCTGAGTTACCTATTTATCCCATCACGCCATGCACCGAGAACATTTTTTCCAACTGAGAGTTTGAGCCTGCAAACTAAGTCGATTTTATACAATGATCATCGCACTCTTGCTATCTATTCTATTGCAGTGTCTAAGTTACTCCCCGAACCCGAGATTGTTAACCCCGAGTGTGTATGTTGGATGAGTTGAGGGTTGCAAAGAAATATGTTGAATAAGTTCTGATTGACCTCAGGACTGAAAGTGTCATGTTGATGTCTACAAGTGTACAAGCATCATTGACGAGAGGACTTCCAGCCTCTCCATCAACTTCTCGTGGATTCGAACCATCAGATTAAAAGCGAACCAAGAATAGGGATGATCTAGCGAATGCCAAATTGTTCCCAACCATATTACCCGCCTATCTACGACCTCTGAGTAGCACAATAAATTGAGACAACGTGCCCATATATTTCAAATACACCTTGGTTACGACTTACCTCCCGAAGGGGATACACATAGTTCGAGCATACCAATATAAGATTGCAGCATTTAAGTTTAGTGACTTCAACCTCAGAGATCACAAAGTCTATAACATGCTCACCCCACATAAGTACCTGACCAGAACTAAGGGGAAGAATTCAAAGATAATCCCCTAGTCATGGACTATGAACCTTGCGTAGTCCACCCTGTTGAACATCATGAAGATTCCCCATTTTGGTAGACACGAGGAAGTCAATGCCTGTGTCAAGTTTCTTCTTTCTTGTTACCATGGTGGATATTTGTGGCTAAACCATCATATAATAGTTGATCCGACGCTGATCAATTAGATCACAGTGTTGAGTATGCAAGGACCTGATCCACAAGAGTTTTACCTCAGAAAATCCATGGATCGCACTCCAGCACAGAATATCAAGGACACTTATGGGGATGTCAAGAATGGAAATCAAGGCTACAAGGTAGCTTCTATTTAGAGTGGCATAGTGCGCCTCACCTGTCATTTGATTGTAGGAAAGTTAGTACGAAAGAACCGACCTACCCAAGTCATCGGTTTTGTAGTCGACCTCATAGGGAAGTGCGCATAAGGCCTTCAGATGAACTGGGTGAAGTACCTGGTGAACCTATTGGAACTCGACTATAGAGAAGCACATGATCAAGGATATGAATTTAAATTCAGCTGGCTCTTGATCCTTATAGCTTTTATTGCTTGGGAGATGCTGGAAGGTGAAACCTTCCCAGACATCGAGCCATTTGAACCGCTGGCCGCGAAGTTCGCTACCCTTTGGTATTCAAGCGATATGAATAAATAGTGGTAGTCAAATGTTGTTTTTCATACCTACTACAATCAACAGAAGATATCCATACAGTCCGAGCCTCGCATGAATCCAAACACTCTAGATCAGTTCAGGCCTTTTATGAAGTTCAACACAGATTGGCATTTTATTTACATCACAAAGCGTGCCGACGAACACAAGCAACAAATTCAATCCTACTACAAGATGATGGAGGAGGACTTGGAGGAGATCACTAAGGACTAGTTGGTGGACCTCCTTATTCCAGTAGATCCTACAGAGATATCCGACATCGACAACCTAGAAAATACGTAGGATACACCCAGACCTAGCGGGACAATGAAGACCGAAGAGGTCCAAGGATTAGATAGTGCATCCATGAAGACTGCTTCCATATCACCTGAGAAAGGAGGTGATGGCAAAGAGTCAGATGACAAAGAAGTCGAACAAAATCAAGGAGATGGGGTTGACCCCCTGAAGATGAGGAACGATTCGCTTCTGAAACCTTCCTCCTGGAAGAAATCAAAGGCCGCCATGACCAAGATGCAGACTTTCATCACCTAAGATGACTTCAACTTCCTCATAACATCCCTACAAGATGCTTCACTGGAAATAATAGAGAAACAAGAAGAAAAGTAAGAGGAGATGTATGATCGAATTGAGACTGAAATTCAACAGGTACAACAGGCCCTACTATCCAATCACACAGTCTCCACTGCACCGACAGAACTAGAATTAGGAGATGAGCCAACCCAACTCCTCTGCCTAACCGATACAGTCGAAGCTCGCCTTCGATGAGCATAGGAAGAAATAGAGCAAGCCACCCAGGCTTTGACACAATTACAAGGAGTACTCATAGAGAAACATAGTGCCGCAGAATAGGAAAAAAATTCTCTCCAAACGAAGTTTGATGAAGAAAAAGAACAACTACAACAAAAAAGGAATAGTTTCTCGCGGAGAAACTCGAAGTAAAAGAAGCGGTCAAAAAATCAATTCAATCTATGATAGTCTTATAAATCAAGGTAGAAGACTGAGTTACACAACATGTGAACTAGCTCACAGAAGCCATCCAATAGCTATAGCAACATATAACAGATTTGGATCTACGCACTGTACCTGTGACCCCACAAGATGTAAGAGACCAAAGAGAAGAAACCACCCAGAGCGCAGTTGAGAGACTAAAATATCTTACCCTGGAATGTAATATACTCACTGATCACAATGCCCAAACCTATGAACAACTCACGACGAACCCATAATTGAAGGCCCTAGAGTTGCATCTCCAAGAGGTGATGTATCAAGCCGAAAAGATACAGGTGCAGTTGAAGCCCCTGTCAGCTGTGGAAAGAATGAAGTTCTCCCAAGAGAAACGACTTACACAACAACAGATCCACACTATCTAGATCAGGGTTATGGAAGTAACTTAGAGGCTCCAACCTGTACAGGATAAGGCCTATCAATTGTTTATAGAGGTAGAAGGCCAAGGAGCAGAGCTAGAGAAGGTTTTCACTACAATTGAACAACGTCTAGAGGGACCTATCAATGATGCAGTCATCCAAGAGTTTGTTCAACAAGAGGCCATAGCATAGCAACAAGTTGAAGAAGCTCGAGCCAAGCTCAAGGCATTCGAAGCAGAACTAGTCAGACCAGAGTGACTCGGGATGAGTCACATGTGAGTGTTCGGGGCCTGTTGGCCCTTGACCAATTTTTGGGAGATCCTTGGTCAAGTTGACCTATTTTGGGACTTCGACAGCCTGTCTAAGGTGGAGCGCAAGATGAAGTAGAGATCATGGGATCTCGACTGCTTTTTGGGTCCTTTTTGGGATTTGCGATTATGTAACGGGTATGGGATGTTTTCTGATGGGTTTACCCATGTTTAGGCCTATTTTGTAAAATATAAATAAGTAGTTAGGTGACATAAGTAGCTGGCCGATAAGCTAAGTGCTAAGTGCAAGTATGGTTTGTGTATTCTTTGTGCATATTGTGAGAAACTTATAGAGCTAAGTGAAAGTGGTTGTAACCGACTGTGAAAGGATTTGTGCTAGACCTAGCTCGGGGAAGGAGGATTTGGCGAGGTGTGCACAGATATCTTGTCCTATGTGGAGTAGGTTTTTTGTGTCTCTGTGCATGTAGATGACCGTTTGAAGCTAATAAAGAAGAAGAGTTGGTGGACGTAGCCCCAGGGTGGGGGTAAACCATGTATATGTTGTGTTTCTCTACTTTGTGCAATGTGTTGGTGTATTTATTTTTTATTTGCTAAGTTCTTGATATAGATAGATAGATCTGTTTATGCTTTGTGCTTATGATGAATTTGGATGTTACATCTGACATAGGTGAATGTGCTTAGTGCTTGAATCTGCTAGATCTGATCCATTTATTTATGCTAAGTGCTTAAATACATTAGATCAGGGTGAATGCTGCGATGCTCTATTTTCTTTGCGGAGTAGATATTGGTTAATGATGAACTAATGGTGTTAATTTTTCTATCAAGTATTAGAATCACATATCTATGTCCCAACTAAGGTTGCGGACACCTGAGTCCTGCAACCACCCCTGCCTCTACCTCAGGTGAGACTTCATCTGCTTCGTAGGTGTTGTCAAAAGGGCTGGTAGTTAGGGTTTTGTTGGTGCGCTGTTGTAGTGTTGAACCCTGGGTCTTCCCCTGTGCCAACATGCCTCTCATAACTTAATGCCTAAAATTATTATGGAAAAGTTAGGCCTCAAAATTCATAGACCTTATCAGGACTTATACTTGTTTGATTCAAAAAACTTTAAGTGTCATGGCATGATCAAGGATTTGGTAATGAATCTTGCATAGATTCCTGTAAAAAGTATTCTTATGGATGTAGTCGTTGCTTCCGTCCCTACCAAGTATGAGATGCTTCTATCCAGGTCTTGGGGTGCAAAACTTGGAGGATCACTTCAACTAGGCATGATGTATGCTACGATCCTGATTTTTGGTGGACAATTTACTCGACTGTACAGAGAGACTAAACTGGAATATACTGTAAATGACCCCCAAAACCCAAACAATTATCCAGTCTATGTTGCCGATCAGGATCTAGGAAATTTTATTTTATCAATAGACGATAATTTTGAGGAATGTATAAAAGAAGAAAACAAAAAAATAGAAAAACCAAAGAAAAATGTAAATAGTAGAGCAGGAGTATGGAATTTTTTTTCCGATGTTGCTTCATCCTGTGAAGGGGTGGGGGTTGGAGTGTTATTTGTTGCACCTGGAGAGGAATATGTTATCCCCTTTTCATACATTTTACAATGGGAAATTGATTATACAAATACTGTTTGTGAATACGAAGCTCTAGTTTTAGGATTGGAGGCTACCAAGAAGCTAAAAACTGGACATATAATAGTTTATGGTGGTGCAGAGCTAATAGTGAAACAAATAAAGAATCAATATCAAGATAAACATCCAAGTCTATGGTCATACAGAAAATGCACCTGGGATTTGATAGAGAATTTCTTCTTGTCCTTTAACATTCACTACATTCCCAGAATGGAAAATCAACAGGAAGATTCTTTATCCAAAGCAGCTGCAACGTTTGTGTCGCCTACTGTCCTAAAGATGAAATATCATATAGAAATGAGACACAGACATTGAATTCCAAATAATTTGCAACACTGGCATGTCTTTGAAGACGACAAGTAGATTAAACAGTTCCTAGAAATGGTTGATGAGTTCTCTGAGACTCATATAGATCAAAAGAATCATAACGATCCTATCTGGATCATGCAGGAAGGAGAATATCCTAAAAAATTCCAGGATAAGATCGCACATCACCGAATGCTTGTGCTTAAAAACAAGAAGATCCATAGAGGTCTGATACCTTTAGAGAGATTGTTTGACTAAGATGATATACCCTTAAAATCTACCTTATGTCCTCAGCCCGAAGAGGTTGAAGGCTGCGATATTGGAACTAAAGAAGATCCTAAGCTATTCAAGATATCTAAATACCTCCCAACCCAGGTGAAGAATAAATATGCTGAATTGATTAAACAGTATAAAGATGTCTTTGCATGGTCCTATGATGATTTAAAAACTTATGACACCTCTATAATTGAACATAACATTGCTTTGAAGCATGGTATCAGACCTTTCAAGAAAAAGTTGAGACAAATAAATCCTATCCTCTTACCCGTAATAGAAAGAGAGGTCAAGAAGATTCTCGATGCAAAGATTATCGTTCCACTTAGGTATTCTGAATGGGTAGCAAATTTGGTACCCGTTAGGAAGAAAAGTGGAGAAATAAGGCTTTGCATGGATTTCAAGAATTTAAATTGGTCATCCCTGAAGGATAACTACCCACTGCCAAAAATGGATCATGTCCTGGAAAAATTAGTTGGAGCTAACAAAATGTTGATGATCGATGGTTTCTCATGTTATAACCAAATTGCTGTCCACGAAGATGATAAAGAAAAAATTGCATTCAATACTCCGTGGGGAACTTTCATGTATGATAAAATGTCATTTGGTTTGATGAATGCAGGGGCCACTTTCCAAAGAGCGATGGATATATCTTTCATTGGTGAGAGAGATAAATTTTTGGTTATTTACTTATATGATCTAACAGTCTTCTCCAATTCTGATGCAGAACATTTGGTTCATCTTAAGAAAACCTTCGAGAAATGCATAAAGTTTGGTTTGTCGCTTAACCCTAAAAATTCAAATTTTTCTATGCAAGAAGGCAAGCTCTTGGGTCATATAGGTTCAAAGGATGGTCTCAAGGTTGACCCTAAGCAATTCGAGGCTATTGACATGATAAAAATTCCTAGAAATAAGAAAGAAATCTAGTCTTTTTTAGGAAAGATAATTTTTTTGAGAATATTTGTCCCTAACTTTGCTGAAATTGTCAAACTAATCACAGATATGTTGAAGAAAGACAATGAAATTAAATGGACTAATGAATAAAAGACATCTTTCGAGTGGGTTAAGAAAGCTATAAGTAAAGCTCCAATGTTAGCTAGTCTAGACTATACTAAGTAATTCTTGATCTTTTCTTTCGCATTTGAACATACTATCGTAGTGGTACTCCTCCAAAATAATGAAGAAGGTTTCGAGTAGTCGATTTCCTTTTTTAGTAAAAGTCTCAAAGACGCTGAATTAAGATACGATATACTGGAAAAACAAGCCTACGCTATGGTGAGACTCTCAAATATTTCAGGACATATGTACTGCATTCTAAAATAATCGCTTATGTACCAACAAGCTCTATCAAATTCATTTTGGTACAACCAAACATTGATGGTAGGAGAGGTCGGTGGTTATCCAAAATTGAGGAATTCTATATTGAAGTAAAACCAACCAAGCTGGTCAAAGGTCAGGGCCTCGAAAAATTGTTAGTAGAGTCAAATTTTAGGGCACTCAAGATAAACCACTTGGAATCACATGAATATATCCCATACATAGAGGAACTTAATGATCAAATCCCTATAGTCCAGATCGAAGATAAATTTTATTTCTCTGATTGGTATCACAATATTGTTTCATACGTCCTCACCCTTCAATGCCTGAGTGACATGACTCCATCCAAAGAAAGAATGTTGAAGTTGGACGCAGTTAAATACTGTATTATTGAAGGTCAACTATACTGGAAATATCCTTCAGGTTTCTTGCTACGTTGTTTTACAGAACTGGAAACCGAGAATGTCATAAACGAATTTTATGAAGGAGTGTGTGGAGGAAATCACATATGGAGGGAAACAACCTATACAATTCTAAGAGCCGGATATTATTGGCCAAGGTTATTTACTGATGTGAATTCCAAGGTCAGAGCCTGCAACCCTTGCCAACTGTTCTCTGGAAAACAAAATCTCCCCCCACTAACTTTAGTCCCAGTCAAAATAGAGGCTCCTTTTCAACAATGGGGCCTGTACTTCATCAAAGAAATCTACCCATAGTCAAGCGCCCAACATAAATGGATTTTAATTGGTACCTATTATTTCACAAAATGGGTTGAAGCCATTCCAACTTGGAATTCCATAGATTTGATAGTTATAAAATTTTTGGAAGAGAACATCCTATCCAGATTTGGTTTCCCCTGGAAAATAATTACGGACAAAGCTCAAGCTTTAAAATATATGGAAATGATAAGATTTTGTCAAAAATACAACATTGTGCTAGGACATTCTACAACCTATTATCCTCAGGAAAATGGGTTGGCCGAATTGTCCAACAAGATTTTGATGAATATAATCAAGAAAGTTTTAACAGAGAATAAGAAGGCTTGGCACGTTCACCTAAAGTACACCTTATGGGCAAACCAGATCGACACTAAGAAATCAATAGGTATGTCCCCTTTCCAAATGGTTTATGGTACTGATGTTATCCTTCCTATCAATCTCTCTCTTCTAGTAATGAAGCTGTGGGAAGATGAAAATGAAGAGACAAATGACGTAACACAGAGGATAAACCAAATAATCGAAGTCCAACAAAAGAGGGCTGAAGTTGATGACAGACTTAAAAAATACCAAGAAAATATGAAATCCCTTTTCGATAAAAAAATAAAAAGACATGGAGTTTCTTCCTGGTGATCTAGTTTTAAAATAGGATTCCAGAAAAGAAGATGCAGGAAAACATGACAAGTTTGATCATCTCTTGTTCGAACCATTCATGATTGCATCTATAGAGGGAAATAATTCATTCCTACTGGAAAATATTGACGGGAAAATTTTTGATGCCCCTATCAATGGGCGTTATCTAAAACATTTTATGCAATAATCATGTTTCACATTACCATTGTAGATACTGGTTTGGTTTCTTGTTTGAATTTGCAATTCCATTTTATTTCGTAGGATATCTAAATTTTACTTCTACGTTGTAAATAAACCAAGTTTTATTCGATATCATAAAAACTAAATATAAATATTTGTATTGCATATAATTTCTATTTTGCAGATTTTTCTGATTTTTTCTTTTTATACTCTTGCAGAATACTTATTATCGGATGAGAAATAAGGAGGTATCGGAATCCAAATTTCATTTTTCAATACATTTTCTTTTCTCAAAATAGGTGATGAATTAATAATTGGTTTGATTGAAAATGTAAACGAAATCTGAGGTGTGAACTTCTATGATTATTGTTCAAGCTAAAATACTAAAGGAAATCTTAATGGATATAAACAAGGTTCTATTCATGTAAATATAATCAACTGATCAAAGGTCATAAAATTTGTAGTCTTCCGAGTCAAGTGAAAATAAAACAAAAAGTTGAAATAAAAGGAAAAGAAAATAAGAATAAAAAAGGGCTTAAAAAGGAGAAGTTGGACAATTGAGAAGCAAACTGTCGAAAATGAGATTCTTTTGCGTCAGACCATATGATTCCTTGCCCTGTTCCATTTTTCCTATCTTCGAGCTTTTTCTCTTTTAAAATTTTCACTACCTATCCTTAAGTCTTCATAGAAAGAAAGAATTTTTCCTTGACTCAGAAAGATTAAAAGCATATCTTCAAAACAATATTAGCCAAAAACCTTTATATTCCTCTGATTTTAACTGAAATAAAGTATGTCTAGGCTAATCCTGATAACTTTAGCTCTTCTATCGGATTTTAACTGATACATTCACTCAAGGTTAATCCATGGAAATGAAAAATCCCCATAAATTCTTCCCTATAGAAAAAGATGTATTGAAAATCGGGAGAGATTTAGTCCAGAGTATAATAAAAAATGGTTGACAGACCTTTATTTTAAAATCTTAAGAAGATATCATCCCTGTACAATACATACAAATTGATTTCCCTCACTTCAAAATTATAAAAAATATAAGACAGATGGTGAAAGGAAATTCGTAAATCGATTGCCCCCATCTAGTCCAAGACAAATGGTGAAAGGAAATTCATAAAAATGATTGCCCCCATTTTTTTCCAAAAGAGATGATGAAAGGAAATTCATGAAACGATTTCCCTCATCTCAATAAAATGAAAAAATGCTAATTGAAGTGGTGAAAGGAAATTCAATCATTGAGGTAAACTTCACCGGGGTACTAAAAAATGCTCGCTAGAAGTGAAGCAATATCTATGATATATGTAAGGTTGTCATACATGTATAAACATACTCTGGTATCTGATTCTTTTTCTAGTAATATTTACATTCTAAACCGATAAGGGATTCCCTGAATAAATTGTTAAAATTACTTTACCTTGATGCGAGCGAAATCGACCAAAGTTTGGTAGTTTAGTTAAAGTTGTTTTGATTATCCTAAACAAATCCAAACTCAGTTTCAGGAAAAGGAAATTATTAATAGCCTAAATTGAGGTAAACTATTAAATGTGTTTTGAAGGTTTTCTGAGACTCGGATGAAGTCCAATTTTTTTTCCGTACAATTTTTCCCCAAAGGTTTTCCCCATAAATACAATGATGACTCCATTTAGCCAATAAAGGAACTTGGTCTACTGTTCTTCCATGCCTTGTAGGGAGATGTGATCCCCAAATGGAGCCTATGTTGGAACACATATAATCCTAAACCTTGAGCTTTACTTTCTTAAACTTCATCTTTGCTAAATAATAACTCATAAATCAGCTTTCAAATGTTTAAAATCAAATTTATTGCTATTCATAAGGTGCAAATGTTATCCGTCATTGATATAGTTCCCCATTGATCGAACGATCTCCTTTTTCCCCGAGTTTTGGAGCCACCTGATTGTTAAGAATCAAATCACTAAAGGTTTCTTTGGAGCTTCGTTCTTCGAGTGTTTCGACAGGTCTTCACGGTTGAAGTCCCAAAACCCGAAAGTGTCCATTATCACTATTCCATAAAATTTTAAAGGACATGAGTCACGGTACACGTGTACCTTTTGAGTGTCCCCTGGATTGACACGTGACATCTATTTCCGACCTTTTCATTTGAATATTCATATGATTCTAAGCAACACGTGGCACCCCCTAGTCTCGACACATCATCTAAAATGACGTCATCTTCGACACGTCACTACGGGTAATGGCCTTTCAAAAATATAATAAAGAGCTAACTTGCAAACACATGAAGCAACAAAATGCCAAAATATTAGATCTTAATTAGTTAAGTTAATCTTGATTAAAAGATAGTTAACAACTTCGCACTTCGGAGTTCAGACCTTTACCATTCATCACATCCTGAAATCTCCGAAGTCCAAACTTCCTAAACACTTGAAACTTAAAGAGGCTTAATTGAAAATTAAAAAATGATTATCTAATAATTAATCTTTTCGTAGTTTCAGGTTTCATGGATTCTATTTCAAGCTACTTTGAAAAATCCCGAAGTCCGAATAGCCGAAAGCACTTAAAGTTAAACATGATCAATTAATGTTCTAAACAATATTATCTCATAGTTAACCTTTCACCGATTTGCGATTCGGGAAATTTCAAATCTGTTTCATCCAAAACTCCCGATCGCGAACCGTCGATATTAATGGAATTTATCACAAATCAATGGTAATGATTTTAACATAGATTGCAGATCGCCAGCTAGAATTTCTCATTAAAGTAAATAAATTTTTCGTCAGTAAAGGTATTCTCAAATCAATACACCTGAGGTGAATACGAATGCTTGATTTTGAATCCTATTTTCATTATCGCAGAATCGTAAGTTTTAGCCAAATGAGAAGCTCACACATCCCCCTGTAATAGGTAATCCCATTCCGATTTTATCAATATCATGGCACCACGAAAGATGGATAAAGCAGTTGGTGAAAGTGCAAATCCGAATGCAGACG
>JZKD02S1902956.1:395791-409267 GCA_000966675.3 Picea glauca
AGAAGATTCAGCCATTTATCTACAATAGCCGCATCTATATGGCCTTCAAGTAAGGGGATATAAAAAATGACTTGTACCTTGAAGGGGGCGATGCCTCCAAAGTGGTTGCTTGATGCAGAGGTGTTGCTTGTTGGCAGTCATTGAAGGTTATGTGCAGAGTTATCCATCATGTCATTCCTTTGTCATGCGAGTGATTCCTAGAGAAATATTTTAAACTCCTGCTCCATTATCGCTCTTTTCTGCTACCATGGGAGGTCATCGTGATTGGCGGGGATAGTCTTGCAAGGGATCAACTACTTCGAGTGCCAACTCATTGTACCCTGACCTCGTTTGGGCCATGCTCAAAGAAACAAATAAAGAGAAGACCGCTCAGATAACACTCATCCAAATTTATAAACAAAAAAAAGTGAAATACAGATGTATAGAAAAGAAACACAAAAAGATACCATAAAACTCCACTTCTATTAATAAGAGAACCCACTGAAACTGTAAAAATGCAGACTGAAACAAAATTGCTCTAATGATGGCAGTTTATCTCTAGGAAGAGATGTGAAAGCTACGCTTATTCACAAGAATATGAGTACAATGAGGCTCCAAAGGCCTTTTTAACATAAAACATAAATGAGATAATCATAAACATCCAAAACCCTAATCTCGAGAGATGAAATACCAAAAGGATTGTGGGCCCTAATGGGGGTAGTTGATATGTCAACTTATCGAGGGCATAATTTTTTTATACAATCTCCATTTGGGGTTCTCAATAAACCATTGAAAAGGCCTAGCTGAGGAGAACATATTCCTTTCAACCTAGCATCTACCTCACGCTACTTGATAGGCACTATCGAGCCCAAAAAAGTCATTTAGGGCCTCAAAATGGCCCTGAAAGTTTGGGACCCAAAAAACTGTAAAAGCAAATGCCAACATGGAAATTGTTCTTTGAGCAAGTGGAATAGGTGGGTGGCCACTGATACCCACCTGGATCAATAAATTCCTTTATAATGTCCATGGGATGAAAACAAGGACCTCAAGTCATGAAATATGCTTCTCAAGGTTAATGGACATCGAAGAGGACTCCAACCAACACGCATAACATGTGTAGTGGATCTTTCGACTCTTACTAAATTTTTGCTAGGAGGTATTTTACACCATGGATTGGGCACAGAGGATTCATAATGGTCGAGGGATTATTTTTTTTTACTTAGAACCTAAATGATTACTCTCATGCTCAACACACATGAATGAGGCATCCAACCACCACTCATACCCTTTGTAGGTTATATTTCATCTCTATGTGGGAATATCAACATCATTATGAGATATTCTCCACCACAGACATGTATCAAGGCTAGGATAATGGTTGGGGGGTTAAATCAAGGGACTTAGGCCCTAGATGATGCTTATTGGGCTCGATGTCCATGAAAAAGGCATGAAACCACAACAAATGATTGCTATATGGGATCATTGGCCTCCCACTAGGAATATGATTATTTTTAGGTGGTATTTCACACCATGGATTGGTATCTATGCCTTGACAATGGCTAAGAAATGAAAACAATTGACTTAGTTCCTAGGATTCTCTATCTTGATGCCCTTGAATGAGGCCTCAAACCATTGCAAATGGCATATATAGAATATATTTTGTCTCCCACCTAAAATACATCAACATCATTAGGAGTTATTATGCACCAAAAGTAACTATTGTGGCCTCCATAATGTTGGGGGATGAAATCAAGGTCTTGACCCTTGAATGGTCCTTGAATGATGATTCTTGATCTTGTTGGCCATTGCATATGTATCAAACCACCACAAATGAACTATCTAGAGTATCTTAAAACTATAACTAGAAATGCGATTGTCATTACAAGGAATTTCCCACCATGATCAATTGCAAGGCATTGCCATTGGTTAGGGGATGAAATCAAGGGCCTAAGGCCTTGAATAATGCTTACTAGGATTGAGGGCCATGGGAAAGGCGTGAAACTATCACTCATGACCTATATAATGGATATTTGTTGTTCCATTCAGAATATGAGTGCCATTGGGAGGAATTTCTGAAAAAAGGACTAATTTTGGGTTCTTTACATTGGTCAACAAACAAAATCAAGTGCTTAAGGCCTTCATTAATGCTCCTTAGGATGAAGGGTCATGTGTGAGGCCTCAAACCACCTCACATGACATATTCATGAGATATTTGGCCTCCCATTGAGAATATAAGCATAGTTAGGAGGTATGAAAGGCCATGGATTGGGTTCTTTGGAATTCACAATGGCCACGAGATCATAACATAGGATTAAATAACTAAATTATTATTCTTAGGCATGATGACTATGAATGAGGTCTCAATCCACAAAGCATGGCATTTATAGGGGATATTTGGCTTCTGATTAAAAATATATGAGCACCATTAGGATATATTGTAGACCATAGACATGTATCAAATCCTTTAAAATGTACATGGATGAAATATAAAGCCTTTGGTTTAAAATGATGATTCTTGGGATTAATAGTCATAGAAGAGATCTCAAACCACCATACATGAACTATGTATGGGATCTTTCAAATTTGATTAAGAATGTGAAAATTATTTTGAGGTATTTCCCATTACAAACTAATCTTAAAGATTTGACATTATCAATGGATGAAATATAGTGTCCTAGGCCCTTTACAACAAGGAGTATTGAGAAAAAATCATAAAGAAAAAGAATTGTGATCCAAAAATTGATTTAAGGTCAATTAAATATTCTAAATAATATCATATTCTTTGCTCTTATGATGTGTGTTCATATATATACTCAAATATGGTCTTCAATATATTGCAAGTCCCAAAATACTCCTTTTGTCTATGGAGGTACCCACATATATTGTGACCTATGTGGCCTTCTTATTGATGTAATAAATGAATATAATCAATGAAAATTTTAGATAGTATGAGTAGATTGAGTTTCTTGCATATGAATATATTTGCTTACCCCATGAAGAATAGAATGATGGTGATATAGAACAATTCAAATACATTTATACGAAGGATGGATATTATTTCTTCTACATTCCCACCCCTCAACATATTCTAAGTTTATATATCTCTTTATAGAGGCCTAAAAGGATTATGTAGTTCTAGGTAAGGAATACGTGTTATAAAATCCATACGTGTTATAACGTGTATGGTTTAAAAAAATATATGCATCATAATCCATATGCATTATGGAATGCATACACGTTATAATTTTAATTTTACTTTATTTTAATTTTAAGGTGGGACATGAATATATGACAAGCCTTGTAAGAAAATGTGGCTAGTTTGGAATCAAGTTTATTCTATTGAGCATAATGGCGAGGACTAAAATTAACGTGGTTACTAGTTTTCTTTTTCTCGTTCTTCAAGGTACAAAATGATATTTTTAGTTATGCTAAAGATAATAATTTTTTTAAGAAGTTTGTATAAAGAATTTAAAAATTTCAAATATATAAGTATATTTTTAAATATACTAAACATAATAATTTTTTTAACTAAAAAAGTTTGTATAAAAAATTTAAAGATTTTAAATATATATAAAAATGAATTTAATATATATATATATATATATTTTTTAAGTTTTTGAATAACGTATCATAATTTTAAAATACAACACCTTATTGTTTTATCTTTAACATTTGATCACACACAACACTTGATTATTATGTTATGCATGTTAAATATTATGTGTGCAGACATCATAGTTTCAAGGATTACTGAGTTTAATATTTAATAAAAAATATTAAGAAAAAGAAATTCTTTATTAAAAAAATAAAATTTTGGAAAAATAATTTCACACTATTACCAATTATACTTTATAACTCTACAAAATTTTATAATTAAAGATTATAAATTAGTTTATATAAAGTTATATATGTTATATTGTGTCGAAATATTAAAAAATCATTTCATAAAAAAAATTATACAAATTTTCCATAAATAAGAATTATATATTATAAAAGATTATTCAATTTTTTTAATTTTATCATATTAGAAAATCTTAAAATTCATTAAGAATTATATATTATGAAATATTATTCGATTTCATATTTTTTGTTTTCTTAGAGCATCTTAAAATTCTTTATGGAGGTACTCTAAGTCTCTGTCAAAGTGAAAAATATTCTCTCTTTTCAATGTTATGTGGCAATATGTTATGGAAGATACTTATGATTGTGCAATATTTCTCCTACCCTTATTTTCAAGTGGGCATTTCAAGTGGGCATGTCTGACAAAAGGAGTCCATGAATTTTATTGTAAAGAACTTATAATATTTCTCCATTTGTTTTGAAGTAGGCATATGTGAAAAAAAAATCCACAAATTAGTTTAATTGAATTTAGTTGAAGAGTCGAAATATTTATTTATTTATTTTTAAGTGTGGATATTACTTTTTCAATTCTTTTGTTTTTATTAATTTTCTCAATTTGAATACTTCTTCATCCTTATCCTCTTTTATTGTGTAACATCTTGTTCTACTGAGCACACCTTTATTGACATATTCTTTGAGGACACTTGCGTGCAAGTGATTCAATTATGGTACATTATGATTTCATTTTGATTATGGGTTATATATGATGATGATATTGTATTGTGACTTATTTTTATATTGATGTATATATTGGTAGATGTTATTGACGAGTTTTTTTGAGTGTGCAAGGCACATGACACGTTATGTATGTTGATGGAATTGATGAAATTCCTTGGACTCTGGATCGATTTAGAGAGTTGACTGTATTTTGTTAGACTATTTAATTTTACGCACATGTGACAAATGATTGATTTCAGTATGATTTACATATATGGATTATTGACAGTGTTTTTGTCACTGAATGCAGGAGTAGAGGGGCCATGCACAAAAACTAATCTGACTCGAATAAGGGGCCATGGATTATTTACATATATGGATGATGCTTACTAATCTGACTTAGATAAGGAGTAGAGGGGTCATGCACAAAAACTAGACAATTGAGCGAGAGGTGTGGAAGCATCCTTGTCACAGCCTACTAACACTCTCGTCGTAGCTGAATGGTAGGTTAACGATTACCTAGTTCGGGAGGTCCATGATGTCGTGAGGGAAAACTAAGATAGTCTCTCACGAAGATTTATAAGGTGCGTGGAATAAGGCAAAGTCCTTATTACTTAGAATCCCTTAGTCTCTCACAAGGTTGACCGAGTGGAGTGTTGACTCCAAGGGTTGGAAAAACTTTCAAAAACAGTCAAAGGTGAGTGACACCATTGGAGCATGGAGGTGCATCTTGAAGGGCACGTCGCGTAATTAAAAACTCGAGTCAATAAATCTAGGTTGGCTAGAAAAATTTGAAATGATTAGACCTTGTTGGATTAAAATAATTAATTATATAGTGAATTTATTAATTATAAATCCCAACAAAATTCTAGGCCTAATTCTAAGACGAAGTCTAAGTCTAATTTTAATTAGGGGACTAAATAAAAATATTAAATAAATTAATAGAATTGAGATAAATAAATTTTTAGAAAAAAGATAGAAAAATCTAAAGATTGGATAAAATGCACATGTGTGCATGAAAATAATAAAATATATTTTTAAAATAGAAAGAAATAAAATATGAGAGAATAGGTGTACACATAGAATAGTTTCTAGAGTGAAGCTATCACTAGTCTAACAAGAAGAAGACTCATAATCAAACTCCAAGTGAGATATAGTTAGGAGAC
The DNA here is from genome assembly GCA_000966675.3 of Picea glauca. Taxonomy (NCBI): domain Eukaryota; kingdom Viridiplantae; phylum Streptophyta; class Pinopsida; order Pinales; family Pinaceae; genus Picea; species Picea glauca. Next base: position 401,494 of record JZKD02S1902956.1, read on the forward strand.
ACTCATTAAATGCGAATTTAGGGAACAAAGAGACAACTAAGAGCGAAAATAGGAACACATTGGGGAATGTGAACGAAGTTGGATTTTTAAATAAAATAAAAATGGTAATTACTTGTGCAACTTGGAGAGAGTGTGACAAGTGTGTGGTTGAATAATCATAATTAATTTAACCTAAAAAGTTGATTATTTGTACATGAGGACATGTGTCAGTGAAGAAATTTCTATAAAACAAATGGTGTAGAAGGTAAAATGATATCATTCATTCTTGGTAATGTTATGTTGCCAAAATTGTTTTGACTGTGTTTTACTTGTGAGAATTGGGATACCAAGCTTGTAGAAAGAGTGAAAGTTCTACCTTGCGAGGAAAGCCTTGGAGCTATATTTTGTTTGGTTTTTATGTGTGGAGCCCCTTTGTGGATCGAGAGGCTAAGGGGGAAAAAGAGTACCCCTAGCATTGACTAGGAGGTACTGATGAAGTTTTGTTGTTAGAAGGTGAGAGTAATAAGGAGCCAAGACGTTGAAGGACATCCTCAAATTCTCCATCGTCATTGGTACAGTATTTAATTTTAAGAGTAAATTGTACATTGTAATTTAATATCATTGTAGAACAATTTGTATTTCTATAAAATCTGAATTTTGTATAGTCATTGCAGAATTATTTGTAAATATGGAAAATTAGGATTTTGTATAATCATTGTTGAACCATTTGTAATTCTGTAATAAATTGGTATGTTGTTGTAGAGTTATGATGTAATCTATAATCAAATATACATAGTTTCTACAATATCAATTCAAAATTTTGGAATTTAAAGTTTATATGAACGTTGTCAAATTAGCTACAAACCCAGAATTTGATTCTTATTGTTTGTAGACCAATTATTGGTAATTCAAAAAGTTTGATTTTTTTTTATCATTGCAAAAATAATTTCCAAATCGTAACTTGAATTTCGATTGTTTTTATTTATTTATTTCCCTTCTGAATTTAAACTTCCGGAGGTATATAAATACACATTTGAATTAGGTATTTCTATAATCCTTGCGATATAATTGCAGATCTAAAACCAAATTGTATAGCCGCTGCAATAATTATTGGAAATCTTGATTGTAGAAACTCAATTGGTTACTGTAGAATTTATGGGCTACTCTGGTATTTAGATTTTTGTTGTCACTGTAAAACTTTTATATAATTCCAGAATTTTGGTGGCACTACATCTTTACTTTTACAAATATGAAGTTAAGAAATTATGAAGTTGCTGAAAAATTTGTTACATATCCTCGCTGTTTATTAAATTGCAATTTTTGGCATTTAAACTGAAGGGGTCGCTGCACTATTATTTGAAAATCCTGAATTGAAAACATCAATAGCCGCTGAGAATTAGCTAGTCGTTGAAATTCTAGATGTACTTTGGACACCAAATAATGGATCGCTGACAAATTAATTGCAACTCAAATTTTTCATTTTCTTCTGGCCTTCGTAAAACTCATATGCAAATTCCTGTTGAGTCTCGTATGGTTGCTGTGTTTTTAGTTAAAATTTTGGTTGCTTTAAAAATTTAATTGCGAGCCGGATTGAATTGTGTGCTTGTTGAAAAATGATTTTTGCACTATGAAGTTTAGTTTTTTTTAGGTTGCTGCAAAAATTTAATTTGCAGACTCGAATTTGACTTGATATGGTAGCTGCCAAAATATTGGGTAAACTATGGAAACTAGAAATTTAGGGTCACCGTTGAACATATTAGCAAATCAGAATTTGATATTGTATGATAGCTCTTAGCTAAATTATTTTTCGATGGAACTTCCTTAGGTTCACCGCATAATTATTTGGCGTGGAAATGGTTGTTTGATTTTGAACGTAATGTTAGAATACATTTGAAGATACATGACCCCGCCATTTGATATTTATTATTTTTTACACTAAGCCTTCGTTGATCTCTAGTTTGTTGTGGATCTGAGCTAGATTATTGTGTGTCAAGCCCTGAGTATATAAAATCCAACTGTGTGTTATTTATGGCGAAGTCTCAACATCTTAAATTATGAAATGTCATAGCGGTTCTGAGCCACTCATTTTATCCTCAATGATATTCCTCTTTTGTAAATGTATAACTCGACTTCAATAAGAGCGTAAACAGATACTCTTGTAATAGAATTATATTTTAAGAATGACCTGATATATATAAAAATAATAAACAATCTATCATTACTTACGAATTGTCAAAATTTTACTTAGATTGTGAATTGGTTGTTAGACTTAACCTTATTTTGAGGAGGTACCTAATTACAAGTTGGAAATTGACTATTTGAATAATTTAATCATATATTAGGGATTAAGTTTAATCCATATCTTAAAGATGTTTAAGATCTTATGTTACATATGCATAATAATTAAATGGGAATTAGGTTACTTGTCTTGAGAATTAGGGAATTGAGTTATTTAAAGAAAGGACAAATCTAAGGTGTAAAATTTGTTCAATTGAAAGCATATTTATATGGTTTCTCTTCAATCGAAAAGAAACGACGTGTCCCTTCATTTATTTCTAGATGACGAGATTCTCTAACCTATCTCGGCCGAAAGGTGGGGAATCCATTTATTTTTACAGATTCCATTAAAAAAATATAACTTGGCCGAACAAAATAGTTTTCGGCCGAAAACCTGCAAATGAGATTGTTTGCAGGAACCTAAGAATTCTGAAAACCTGCAAATGAGATTGTTTGTAGGAACCTAAGAATTCCCTCCATCTTACTTGAAATTTGTAGGTTGTGAACTCCTGCAAATACTCAAAATTTAGTTTCAGAATTGATACCATCATTTGAAAAATTGAATCTACTTTCAATGGATATAATTTGTTTTCATTTTCATTGTTTTTATCTAATTTTATTTGATTTTATAAATAAATCATTGCATAATATTTTCAGGTGACATTATGATTCGGTGAAATGGAATATCCATATCTCTAAAAATACATAGTGGGAAATTATGGAAAATTTATATTCAAAATCGTTAATCTCTTCTTTTCAAAAGGGTATTTTTATATTTTAATTTTAAGTAAAAATTAAGATAGATACAAGGTGGGGGAAAACATGTGTTTAAAATATTCGATTTTTTTTATCTTGGTCAATTTCAAAAAATTCTATAAATTATGATATTCATCCGTTATATTGAAAAATATAGTAATAAAAAAATAGATTCTATGTCAATATATGTCGTTTGTCAAAAACAAATTTTTAATAATAAATACATTGTTGGTGGAAAACATAACTCATTATCATTCCCTCCATTTTTAAGGAACATACTGTCAAACAATTGCCAAATTGACATATCAAATCTCAATAAATAAAATTTGAAAAATAGTCACAAGCTTTGTTTTTACTATAAAGTGAAATTCTAAATAAAAAAACTACTTTTGTTTACCGGAAGTTGAATAGATTGTGAAAATATAATTGATTTTCTCATAAAACAAGAAAAATGGACACCCATCTTCATGATTTTACCCTGTAATGAGTCCTTTGTTGAGGAGTCTGTCATCACGGTGTCGTGAACATAGGTCCTCTGGGCATATCTCGATGCCCTGAAATCTGTCTAGTTGGTGTTTGATGATGCTTCACCCCTCATGTCATTTGTCCAGTCAGTCTATAAGGAGTCATACCCTGACCTCCACTGTTCAGTTCTTCCTCAACTATGAGGGCCTTCTAAATTGCATCGTGTAATGTTTGAGGCATTAGGTTTCTCACCTTCGCACGAATGTTGAAGTTAAGGCCAAAAAAAAACTTGTTGACCTTTAACTTATCCATGTTCAAATGTGGAGCATACCTAATTATCTCAAGGAATATGGCCTTATACTCTACAACCATACGACCACCCTATCGTAAGGCAGTGAACACATTAAGTTGGCACTCAATGAATTCCTTGGAAAAGTACCTCTCTTGGAACAATTCGTCGAACAAATCCCATGACACATATTTGATGACCATGTTTAGTTGAGGTAAGAGCATCTTCCACCATAGAAGAGAAATCCCCTTCAATTTAAATAACGTAATGCAGACTTTCATATTTAAGGTTTAATCATGAAGTGAAAAGAACATCACCGTGTTCTCCAACCATGCATTGGTGACTAAGTTTTCCAAGGCACCCCAGAACTCAGTAAACTTCACCTTCTCGAGTTCTCTTTATATACTACTACTACCATTCGGAGTGAGATATGAACACTCATTGGGCACATACTCTCTACCCTCATATCGATCTAGGAGGTTTATCAATGCCTGTAACATCCTCTGGAAATATCTCATCATACCTGCAACATCTCCCATAGAAACCTGCTCTTGGTAAGTGGTTTGTTCTTCTCCATAGGGTTTAGACCCCTATGGAGTAGATACTATCGGAGGTTTCACACCTCTTCCTCCAACACCATGCCGTCTACTTCCCTTGCGTCCTCTAACCATGATTACCTGCATGTATAATTTCAAAATTTAATTAACGAAATAATTTTAATCATTCAGTTAACACAGTGGAAGGCGTAACGATCCAATGTCACAGGGTTGAACTTACCCTGATACCATATCTAATGTCCCCTCCGTCACGACATAAAAATAAGAGAGTATTGTAGTGGTAGAATATTATTTTTTTGAAAACATCAATTAAAACAAATGACATGTGACAATAACATACATCAATACTTACTCATTCTAATCTCATCACATCACTACACAACAAAATCAGAATACAACATCATTGTTTTTCATAGATCAACCATATCATATAAAGATAACAACATGTTTATCCGCCCATCCCACCTTGCAGGGTTAGGACCTCCAAGACACATAATCAATGATCACGCCCAGGATTCATCCTACAGAGGAACGTAGTAGTAGCAAAAACAAAATTTTAGTCATGTTTAGTAGAACAAATTAGGATCACAAACCGCTAGGCCAACAACTTCTACATCTGGAACTAGTAGTACTAGATTGAAGAATGGATGTTGGAAATGTGGAGAGGCACATTAACAAACCATCCATAAACCATGTGTCAAAATTACTACTAACAAGTGCCTCCAACCATGTACCAAATATGTACCAATTATGCATCAACTATTCATCAACTATGAATCATCAATATGTACCAACATAATCAACTATACACCTCATGTATGTGCCAACTCATCAACTACTTGTCTCAACCATGTACCCAACATGTACCTCAACCAAAATCCCTCATCAACTTCATCAACCAAATATGATTTGTAACTCTATAATAGACCTGGTGTATATGATCACATACTTTCAAACCTTCCATAACTTTAACAACAAGAGACTAGTATTTTCATCAAACTTTACTTTAGTCTCACATGACTAGTTTTGGATTGGTCAACAACCATAACTTGAAATAATCATAACTATGTACCTGTAATGAATAAATATATAAAAATGGTACATAATGTTCTTCAGTGTATTTATGCAATTCCTCCATATGTCACTACTTGGAACCTCTCAGAAAATGATTTATAGAAAAAATGACATACCTTGTTGAATTCTGGCTTATTCTAGAGAGCGAACTTGTCAAGCATGCCCCGCACAAAATATTTGTTGTATAGATCTAAAATTGGTACAAATAATACTAAATACGGTACTCTAACCGATACATTTTCTATTACTGAATTTGGATCTGTTATGAATAAGTTATGACATCTTTACCCGAAACGCTTGTTTTAGACTAGTTTCAGGACTAGCCACAAACCATATTTTCCACGGAGTGTAAATCCAAAAATACAACAACCCACAATCTAAATTTTTTATCACAACTACTTGGATATGTTTCCTTAATCGACTCCTAATTTCAAGGTCTAAGTCATTCTATAAAACAAGTTATTGTGAAAATGGTGAGATGACCTGTAAATAACATACCATAGAAAGCATCATCAAAATTATTGATTCTCCCTTGAATTTCATCCTTCTTTACTTCACCTTTCCTCTGAAATTAGGCTTATATATCCTTTGGTTACCTCATTCACTTGTAGATATTCAATATTCTCAAGTGTGATTAAAAATGAAAGACCTTTGCATTTTATTTATACTTTCATGTAGCTTCCTCAAAGGGTTACCTTCTAACCATCTTAACCCACTTTCCTTATTTTAGGGCTAACACACTTCTAACCAATTTTCCACTTTTATCCATTAAATTTATTATTTAAATAATTTCTTTCATATCCACTTTGAATTATAGTACACTCACCACTTCACTTTATTATTTAAATTACCTTCTAACCATCTTAACCCACTTTCCTTATTTTAGGGCTAACCCACTTCTAACCACTTTTCCACTTAGTAATTTCTCCATTAAATTTATTATTTAAATAATTTATTCTGTATCTACTTTGACTTATAGTAAACTCATCACTTCATTTTATTATTTAAATAATTTATTTTTTTCACCCACTTTGACTACTTTGACCTTTTGGGGCTTCTAGATGAATCATGAGGGTTCTCCAACTTCACATGGTCATAACTCTCTAACCGTGGGTAGTTATGTGACGTTCCACATACCACAAGAAATGACATGACATGTACTATCCATATAGAATATTATTACCTTCAAATATATTAAAACTCATACCATTATACATAAAACAAACTTGGGCCCATTACAACAACCTTTGTACTACCAAAATTTGCTACCAGACTTTATTCAAGGGTTAACATCAATGAAAACCAACCCAATTAATCAATAATATCCCCCTTTGACATTGATGAAAACACTCTGATGAAATAATGAAGTCATATCACTCATACTCCCCCTGTGACCACCACTTCCTCTGGAACCATGCCTTTGTGCTCTTTCTCCAAGCATTTACCTCTGCATATAATAAATCTCTTCCCCTTTGTCATCAATGGAAAATGTATCTTTCCATCCAGGGCTGCTCCCCCTGACTGAACTCTTTCTGAAACTGATCTTCCAACCTAAAATGACCTCTTTATGCTGCTTCCTCATGTAAATGTAAGATATATAAGATAAGCATTCAATAGCATGCATTTTGGAGTAGAAATTACTCTGAGTCTCTGGCAAAGATACTCAATGGCTTCCCTTGGAAGTAGTTTTGTAAATATGTCTGCCACTTGTTCTTTTTTTTTCCCACATATTCAAATTTGATGTTCGTCTCTGCAACATGTTCCCATAGAAAGTGATACTTTATTGGAATGTGCTTCATCTTGGAGTGTATGACCGGGTTCTTTGAGATACTGATGGCACTTGTATTATCACAATAGATTGGAATGGGATCATCATACTCAACCTGTATATCTGTCAGAGTTTGTTTCATCCATAGAACCTGTGTACAACATGTTGTTGCTGTAATATACTCTGCTTCGGCTGTAGATAAAGATACTGATGATTGTTTATTGCTTAGCCAAGATACTAAACACTCACCCAAGTAGAACGCTTCTCCACTGGTGCTTCGTCGGTCATCAATGTAACCTGCCAAATTTGCATCTGTGTAGGCAATAAGTTATAGATCCTTTCCTTTTGGATACCATAACACAAACTCTTATTGTAATGTTCCCCAAATTTACCAAATAAAAAAAAAAATCTTAGGGACATTAAATCTCTTTCTCTTCGAACAACTTATCTTGAAATACCTACTATTATTAAAAGTAGGTAGTTGTCATCAATATTAACTTTTTCAAGGTTTATGTTTCCAGTTATTGACACAATTAACTAGCATTATAACATATTTTATCTCTGTGTTATTTCCTATTGCACTGTACTCATATACTTAAAGGGACAAAG
>JZKD02S1902956.1:417430-470785 GCA_000966675.3 Picea glauca
TTAGGATATTTAGACACTTAGGAGTTGGTTAAGATTTACTTGGTCTAATATGTCATTAGGTAAAAGTGTGTTTCTTTAGTATGCATTAGTATGCATTTGTAGTTAGGAAATCCGAAGGTCACGATATGTTCCCGACATAGAGTGATCCGACGGTTCATACTCTCCTTGATCTTAACAACCATTGATCTGTGGCTTAACACCCGATTGGTCCATGATCTCTATTTAAAGAGAATGGAGGGTCATTTGTCGATGATCGATTGTGAGAAAATCTCTTGTAAAATCTCTCTGTAATCTTTTTCTTTGCATTGATAAACTGCTCCAAGTGGTTGCATTGGCTGGGGCCGTGGATGTTTCCCCATAGGGGTTTTACCATGTGAAAACATCGGTGTGTTGATCTTTGATCTGGTTATGTGAGTGGTTACTGAAAGTGTTCATCCTCTGTTGGAATACCTGTGTTGTCAAACACATTCATCAATATAACATTTAACCATAACTAAGTAAATGTGTTCTACCAATTATTAATCAATAGAACATTCATCCAGGGAAGAGTAGAAGAACATATCTGAACAAATTGCTGGGACAAAAAATGGAACAACCAAGTTACACCCAACCATAGAACAAAACATCCAAAACTACTTGTTCCTTTCACCCCCTAGCATGACCTTGAATCCATGAGAGAGAACCTCAAAACTCCTCTTTTGCTATTGTCTTCTTTCAGATCCTGATTTTCCTTGCTTCACACTCAGAATTAGTGATCATAACAACAAGTGATAGGATTTTCCAAATATCAATCTCTCCTTGCCTCATACTCAGAATTAGTGCTCATAACATCAAGTGATCTTCCATTTCCTAGCATACTCAGCAACATCCTACCTCCTCCTATATGCTATATATGAAAAAACATCTTGTGCCTAGGTCTTTTCCCCTTGACAATTTTCACAACTTTACAAATCCCTGATTTTCAGGGGCTGCCAATGGACAAATTCCTGATTTTCCATTTGTAAAATTCAGCCCTGAGGTAGTTCAATCTTGTTCCCCACTCATGGAGTCATGGTTAGCTAATTTCAACCTAGCCGTTCCATTTGTCCCTCAACAATAAATATAAAATTATTTCTCTCTTACAAGTGACATAATCAAGGAGTTAGTTGAGCAAATCAAATCTTTGCCCAATCAGTCACAATAATTTAATTACAATTAACCAAATTCTAAATTCGGAAATGCCATAAATGGCAATAATTTTCTAAATTTGAATTTGCCAAAAATGGAAATAAACTCCTAAGTGCATTCAGACTTCAATAATAATTTTTTTTTGGGGATATCACATTATTTCCCCCTTCAGTACAACACTATCCTTAGTGTTTGTTCCTTTCCTGGAATAGGGTTGGATAAGATTTCTGCAAATATTCCTCCAATTCCCAAGTGGCCTCCTCATGACTAAAGTGCTTCCATTGCAATTTTACCTAGGCGATGTCTCTGTTACATAGTATTTTTTCTATCATGTCCAGAATGTGCAGAGGTTCCACTTGGAACTCGCCTTATGGTTCCACCTGCACCATGTTCCAATCGATTATGTGAGTAGGATCATGGACATAATTTTTTAACAAGGAAACATGAAATACATTATGAGTTTTCAGATTTTCACGAAGTGCAAGTTGATATTCTACGGGTCCAATTTGAGTTAAGATCTTGAAAGGGACACAAAACTTGTTGATTTCAGAAAAGTTGATTTCACATCCATATCTGTCCATACTGTTGAATACTCTTCTACACAACTGTCCATAATTTTGACTCATGTCACTGTACTATTATGAAGTACTACTACAATCGATTAATCTATCATATTGTACTTCTGCTAACTGAATGCACTAAATCTGTCTACTCAAATTCTACAAGCTTCTCAAAGGATGGTTATCTGGTCTGTCTCAGCTACTGCATAGACTCCCCCTATCTATTATTCATATTATTCAAGATTCTCTAAGCTGTATGTCTCAGAAAAATTCTTTCTCTGAAGTGTATTCATCATCATCTTCAATAGTAGACTCATCATCTCTCTGAGCTTTGACTTATTTCTTTCTATCTGTGGATTCATTTTTCACTACAGTGCGTGAAAGTACAATCTCTTGAACATGTTCCTTATTTACATGTCCTTCTTTTCTTTCATTTATTTTCCAAACCTTTGTGTATCTGACATATTTCTCTGTAGAATTTTCTTCATCTTATTTTATTGCCAATCTTGCAATCTCTGGGACCTGGTCTTTGTTCACCTTTTCTTCATGTTTTCTTATCCATACTTTCTTATATCTGATATCAGTGTTCTCTTTCATGGAAGTATCGATCATGCTTCTACAATCAGTAGCTATGTGTCCATGGTTATGACATTTGTAACATTTGATGTTACGTGGGGCTACATATGCACTTCTTTCTTAAACATTTCTTTTATAATCCATGTAATCTGCAACCTTATGTCCAAAATTAGTACAATAAAAACAATGACCATAAAAGAATTTTTCATACCTGGGAGTGAATGATCTTCTTTGTGGTGTATTCCTTCTAAATTTATGCATTGACTGATCATGATCATCATTGAAGCTTCTTTGTGTATTGAACATGGATGGTCTTCTTGAAGATGTGTCTTCAATATTTTTCTTAGATTCTCATTGAACATGATTCTTTCCTTTGAGTACTTCTTCATAACTCTTTCTATTTTCTTCTTTCTTTTTTTCTAGCAACCTAGAGTCCTTTTATTAATTCTCTATAATTGATGTGGATGTTTCTATCTCTTCAATGTTCTTGTTGAGATTGACGATTTTACTTCTCAATCTGACAACTTCTTCTTCAATCTTCTCAACCTCTTCTTCTTTCTTCATTATTTGAGACTTCGTGACTTCTTCTATTCTTTTCGCTTCTTCAAGATGAATTTTTAATGTGATTATTTCTTCTTCGAGTCCTTTCTCTTCTTGACCAAACTCTGCCTCAAGCTGATTTAGATCATTAGTTCTTTCCTTAAGATGATATGCCAATCTCTTCTCTCTCATTTCTGCTTCTTCCTTCTATGCTTCTATGTTGTCTTCTAAATAATGCTTTTGGTATTCAATATTTTCTTCGATCTTTCTGGATTTTTCTAGATGAGTTCTTAAGTTCTTGATGACATGTTGGGATTCTTCAAAAATATGAACACTTTCCTTTTGTTTCATCAATTATTTCTTGAGTGACGTGTTTTCTTCTCTTAGTTCATCTAAAGCACTAATCAATTTATCTTCATAATTGTCTTCCTTTTCAATTTGTTTTTCTATCTCATTTCCTTCATGGTATTATATTTCAAGATGTCCGCATTTTTCACAATTAAAAAAACCCAGCATACCTCTAGTGATTATGTACTCTTCATCTTATGAATCTGTTTGACATGGTGAACATATTTATTCTTGATCTGTACCTACACCTTCTTTGACATCTTATGAATCTGCGATAGGTGAAGAATATATATCATACAACTTATCCCAAAGTTCTTGGGCTGATGAACATTTACAAACCTTTTCTCTTACCAGATTAGGTAATCCTTCCCAGATGAAATCCATTTTTGTTTTCTTATTCTTATTTAATTCCTTCTTGGCTACAGTATTTTCCCTTTTTGAACTATCATATCCTGTAAGGACTGATAGAAAAATATAATACCCCTATTCCTATAAAAATACTTTCGTCCTTCCACTCCACATCTCATAAATTAAACCATTCTGAACATTGAATAGTGGTACTCCTTCTCACAATAATCCATGATCTCCTTCCATTGGTTAAACTGTTTCTTGAGGGAACTTGCTATGATACCAATTTTTCGACTATTGAGGGGGGGGGGGGTGAATCATTAATACAAGAATTTAATCATTTTTAACCATATAATGTAAGTGTTATATCATTGTAGCATTATCATCCAATAATTGCAAAGTAAATAAAAAATGAAAAAACGAGCAATCATACACATACACAGTACACCAGTGTTTTTATGTGGAAACCCAAAGCAAGAGAAAACCACATAATGTTTTTCTTATATGTATTTAATAATTACATTCATTGGAAGCACCAAATTCCTTTGTTTTCTAGTTGCAAATGGAAGGAGGCTCCAACCCCCTAGTTTCTCAGGATACAACCCGAGGGAGGCTCCAACTCCCCAATTTTCTCGCTACAACCAAAAGAAGTCTACAACCCCCTATGTTCTCTAGCTACAACCACCTGTCCTTGCCCCGTCCAAATGCCCTGACGTCGAAGTAGAATTATGGAACCACTTTCACACTATCACTTTGAGATATACTGCTGTAAACCTGTACCAATCAACCTATAAAAACTTGTACCAATAACTTGTACCAACTTGTACCTCAGCCTGTACCATAAACAAATGCCTCAACCATGCACCAAACCTATACAAATAACCTATCCAAACAACCTATCACAACTACCTGTTTCATTAATATTATCAACCAAATCAGATCTACTCACCATGATCAATAACCAAGACAACTCTCAACCATATGCACAATATCACCAAGATGCGAATCAACCAAGAATAACAAAACAACTCATAATCATCACCAAGATCAATATGTGCTTCTAATATATCAATACATGTATGCTACATCATCCATAAACCACGTGTCAACAATACTACTAACAAGTTCCTCCAACCATGTGCCAAGTATGTACAAATCATACATCAAATACTTATCAAATATGACTCATCAAGATGTACCAACATCACCAACTATACACTTCATGTATGTGCCAACTCATCAACTAATTGTCTCAACCATGTACCCAACATGTACCTCAACCAAAATCCCTCATCAATTTCATTATCCAACTATGATTTTTAACTTTGTAATAGACTTGGTGTATATTATCACATACCTACAAACCTTTCTTAACTTTAACAACAAGACATTAGCATTTTCATCAAACTTTAGTTTAGTTTCACATGACTAGTTTTGGATTGGTCAACAATCCTAACTTGAAATAATAATAACTATGTACATGTAATGAATAAAGATATAAAAATGGTACACAATGTTATTCAATGTCTTTAATGCAATTCCTCCATATTTCACCACTTGGAACCTTTGAGAAAAGGAGTTATAGAAAAAATGGAATAGCTTGTTGAATTCTGGCTTATTCTAAAGAGATAACTTGTAGAGTGTGCCCCACACAAAATATTTGTTGTATGGATATGAAAATGATACAAAGAATACTAAAGACTGTATTCTAACCAATAGATTTTGTCTTATTTAATTTTTATCTGTTATGAAGAAGTTATGACATTTTTAGACAAAACACCTGTTTTAGACTAGTTTTAGGTCTAACCACAAACCCTATTTTCCACAGAGTGTAACTCCAAAAATTAAATGACCCACAAGATGAAATTTTTATCATAGCTACTTGGATATGTTTATTCAATGAACTCCCAATGTAATATCCATATAGAATAGTCTTACCTTCAAATATATTAAAACTCATACCATTATACATCAAACAAACTTGGGTCCTTTACCCAAACCTTTGTTCTACTAGAATTCACTACCGAAATTTATTGAAGGGTTGACATCAATGACAACCAGCCCAATTAATCAAAAAGAACCAGGAGGTATCCTTGAGATTTATTTCTTCTCTATAGCTACTGAATAGTATGTGCAAGGGGTGCAATATTTATGCAATATTAGCGATAAATGAAAAGGGTGAGGTGGAAGGATTATAAAACCTTCCTATAGTGAAAGAGTTTGAAGACATGTTTCGAGAAGAGTTACCAAGGTTACCGTATGAAATATAATTGGAGTTTACAATAGACTTGAAGCCTGGAACTGAACCGATAGCGAGAACGTCATATCGGGTGTCAATGCCTAAATTACAGTAGTTGAAAATGAAATTGAAGGAATTATTGGACTTGGGACTTATACATCCAAGTTTGTCACCTTAGGATGCTCTGATTATTTTTTTGATAAAGAAGGATGGATCATGGAGATTTTGTATTGACTATCGTCAATTGAAAAAAGAAACGATTAAGAACCGATATCTGTTTCCAAGAATAGATGAATTGTTTGACCATATGAAGGGAGCGAGGGTGTTTTCAAAGATTGTTTTGATATGAATATATCACCAATTATGGATTAAGGAATAATATATCCCTAATACCACATTTAATAAGTGATTTAGATACTATGATTTTACAGTTTTACCATTCATATTGACGAACACCTTAGGAGTATTCATGAGTTTGATGAACGGGGTGTTCTGCGAATACTTGGACAAGTTTGTTCAAGTATTTATTGATGACATACTCATTTATTCTTGAACACAAGAAGAGCATGATGAGCACTTAAGATTGATCCTATAGTGTCTACAAGAAAACAAATTGTATAGGAAGCTATTGAAATGTTATTTTTACCAATTGAAGATTCATTCCTTGGGACATATCATATCTGGTGAAGGTATCATTGTGGATCCAGCGAAAGTCAAGGCTATTATGGAATGGCTAGCACTGCCAAACGTACAATAAGTACGTACCTTTATGGGTTTAGTAGGATATTACCGACGATTCATCGAAGGTTTTTCAAAGATAAAAAATTCAATCACGGAATCGCAAAAGAAAAACAAGAAGTTTATTTGGACAGAGAAATGCGTAGAAGAATTTAAAAAACTTAAAGAGTTGTTAACAACATCACCAATACTAAAAGTCCTCAACATGGACAAGGAATTCTTGGTATGCACGGAAACATCCAAGGAAGTCTTAGGAGAAGTTTTGATGCAAGACAGTCGAGTGATCGCTTACATTTCAAGGAAATTTAGAAGGAATGAAGATAATTACACAATGCATGACTTGGAGTTATTAGAAGTTGTATATTTCTTGAGATTTTGGAGACATTATATGATTGGATGAAAATTTGAATTAAAGAAAGATCACTATGGATTGAAACATATATTTATGCATAGTGACTTGAATGTGAGACAAAGGAGTTGGTCAGAATTACTTAGAGAATACAACTTTGAGATTACTTACTTTAAAGGAACGATGAACATAGTGGCAGATGCATTGAGTTGGAGACCACACATGTTGTTGGTAATACCCCTTAAGATGAATATTTGAGAAAGGATTCTAAATTTATAGATAGATGCTGACTAGTATAAAGAAGTTAAGAATAATATTGGATGAAATACCATGATGGTACCGAAGTTTCAAGGTTATTATTTAGACAACGATGAATTGTTGATATTTAATGGAAGAATTTATGTATCGCCTAATGACGAATTAAGAATTTTGATCTTGACTGAAGCTCATAAAGAAATTTACATGGCTCATATGGGAGTCACAAAGATGAAGGAAGACCTTAAGCCTTTATTCTTATGGAAGGGAATGAAAGATGATGTAGTTAGTTACGTGGAGAGATGTCTAGAATGTCAGCTAGTGAAGGCTGAACATAGACATCCAATAGGTTATTACAATGACACATTATTCCTGAATTGAAATGGGAGATCAATTTGATGGATTTCATTGTTGGATTTCCACTAACGAAAAGGAGACACGGTCCAATTTTTTTGGTAGTTGACACTTTGACGAAGAGTGCACACTTTATTCTAGTGCATACGATGTATCAGGCACCAGATATAGCTAGATTATTTTTCAGCGAGATTGTGAGGTTACACGGTGTACCAAAAAGGATCATATCCGATTAGGATCATTGTTTACATGATGTTTTTTGACCAGTTTCCAAGAGGCTTTGGGAACACAACTGAACTTTAGTACAACATATGTAATATAACTCAAAATTGTCAGAATTGTTTGTTTTTTGTTTTAGGGACATTAACCTCCAATTCCTTTAACATATTCCTAATTAAGAGAAAGTTTCCTTTTATCTCCATTGCTAAACTCTGGTAAGTTTTCTTATGGTTCGATTGTCAATGGTGACAATTATATCCCATCTTAACACGTATTGAACAAAGTCCCTAAATGGGAAAACTCCACATTATAACATTTCCTTTTAGATCTAAAGTTATGCTAACACTCATATATATATATGCATTATAATAGGCTTAGGACTTATGGTCATAAACCCTCCTCTAAGTACTACACTTCTACACTTGTGCGTAAGGTTAATCTCATTTAACAAATTGAAGAGGGCTCGTATACCATGCATAACATATTGGGGTCAAGTTTATACACCTCGACGAAGTGTTGATGGTTAAAATAAGATATTAGGTAATTCTTTTTAAGGCCAAAGTTATCGAAACAAAACCCCTGTAATTTAATAGTTAGGTAAAGATCTCCCAGTCATAATCGACATAAGGTTTTCGTTAATAAAATTATACGCTAATAGTTTGTTTAACTCTATGATGTCTCAATGAAGACAAAATTGAACGATATGCTAACTACATTGAAATAGTTGGAGTGAACATTCTCCAACTGATCGTGTCACGAAGGGACTGTTATTAACTTCGCGATTTTCTTGATGTGGAAAGAATGGTTTACTTGTCAGAAATGAGTTAAAGCTCTGCACCTTGTATTAATGGGGTCTTGTGTGTGTGAGTTTTGATGGATTTCACTTGACCCGTCCTCCAATATAATCGCGCCAACTCTGTGCCATCACATGGCCAAACCAACCTTTGTACCCTTGACATTTAATCTATATAGAAAGGTTTTTATCTTAGGGTTAAGTGAGTTTTTATTTTGTCAATGTGAAGCCCTCTGAATGGATTTGCGTGTTATTTCCTCAACATGGGAGACTATTGACTTGGAGGTTGTTACCTGGTGGAACATAAAACATTTCCATATTCCTTGGTAAGTTTAATATGCTACTGTGATTTAAGTAAGAGAGTGGAGTTTCATAATTCCATTACAGTGAAAGTAATATTTGTTTTGTAACTCTATTATAACTTTGAATTAAATCTTCCCCTTATCGTTATTCCATGTAATATTTCTCGATTGTTCCCGCTCCTATATAAGTTGGATTATTTGGTTGTTCTAGTTTCAATCTCTCTAAATGTCTTGACATTCCACCTCCTTGTTCTGATTCAGAGAATTTACACCTCCATAGTTTTTGTGTGTATTTTAAATCCTAGGGTTTCGTTATTTCCCTATTATTATCATTCTTTATAGCCCCTCTATTAATGTATGTTGAGGCCCGGTGTTTCAATTTCATGAGGATACATGGGCTTTTAGTACGGAGTTGAATGTTCACCATGTGTATAACATATTAAATTAAATTTTTTTTTCTTTTTATTGGTAAAGGATGAATCCACCCTTCTATAATTTTTCTTAGACCCTTAGCTGGTCTTTATGAATATAATGCTTCTTCACCAACTATTTTATTCTTGTCTGGTATGATTCAAAAATGTGACTTCTATGTTTTCGAACAGTTCATTAAAAAATAGCCTACGACATATAATGTTTGAGTTTGTGAGACATCTTATATTAAGTGTATCTCTTACGGTCATTATCATGGCCTATGGGTAGTATCCTCCATTTGAAGTCTTGTAAAAATTTAGAAGAAGATTAAATCTGTATTTATCGTTGGTTTATAAATACCCTCTGCAATATAGGCAGATGGTCTAGGGAAGGTTTAGTCCCAACGTTTTCATATAGCATTTGTTCTTTGTTTACACTATGCCTTCGACCTACTCGCACAACATGTTTTATACAATTTATATTTAAAATGTTAGCATTGTTTCTTGTTTCAGTTCATAAAGAAATTTATTATGTATTATGGTTCAAAAAATAATGATGAGACCCTGTTGTTGCAAGGGTACCCATCAGTAATCCTTGGACCATCCTCCCCTCGACTTGGGACTTCTATCCAACCAATTCGCAACAAGGGAAGGACGCCAGATCTCCAGTCGTGAGTTAAGTAGCACTATGGAACTCCTTTTTTCATGTATCATTATGTTAAAAGTTTCACTTATCTTACTTCTATTATATAATACTAATTGTAAATTTGTAAATTCCTTCCAGAGATTTCAACCGTGCGCAAATTGGGATCCAGGTTCCTGTCAAAAGCGTAAAAGGTATTCGGGTTTCAAATCACCATACCTAGAGGATTTCCCTAGGTTTTCTATGAAATGATATGATTCTAAACCGAAAAGTTAAAATCACGGTGGAAGAGTCCATTCAAATATAGCCCATTCCTTTAGCTCTGTATTTTAAAATTTAATCGGAAGGCATAAGAATCATAACCTTATTATTCTGTAACTCATTGAATCGCACAATTTGGAATATGGCTGTACTTTAAGAGTTGTATATTCAATATAGGGTATAAATATGAACATTCAATTCTTGCACAACAATAGATCTGTTATGTGAATGATTCTTGAATGGATATCAACACACTTCTAGGAACAATTATTCTTTTTTGATTCTTTTCTTTGGATCTTATGGAGAGTTTCAACGATTTCTTGTTTAGTCTTGTAGCTTTACCCTTTTCGCATTATTTCAGATTCTTGTTTATTATTTGTTAGTCTATTCATTTACCTTTCATAATAATTTCCTTTCCAGGTCTCTCATTTTAATTTTTGTATACTATTTACTTTCTGTCGTTATATATTCTAGAAATCCCACTAAAACTTAGTTGGACTGTTGTATTCTATTGAAAATTTAATATCTAGTGTGTCTATAGTCTGAACTTACAGTCATGCATTGCATGGAAATAAACTTATGTACTTCTAAAGATTTATATTCCTTGAAATCGAGTCTCGATGAAAATAGAAAGGTAGGATATTAGCTTCTATGCAGGCATACCCATATATATATATATATATATATATATATATATATATATATATATATATATATATGAACATTCAATGTTATCTTTACCTCAAATAGTTTTTATGTGAGTGTTATGACCCTGTAGAATTATTTACAATAATATACGCGTGTATAATTACTTTCTATTATGTACTTATATAAACACATGATTTAGACTATTTGAAAATAGATTTAGACTGATTTAGTTTTAAAACTTGAAATATTCTAGCGTGTTCGTAAAATTCTGATTCTACTCAAAGTTTGGATGTACAAGAATTTTTTTAATCCAAGTATGAAATTAAACTAGCCGGGGATTTATCCTATGTTTGTTCCCAACCATTCGTAGTTTAGCTATCATCCATAAATCACATGGTATTATACTAAATCTACTCTTTCAGTCATTTAAATCAAAAAATGATTCTTAACTAAAGGGAAATTCAACAGAAATAATTCACCCAGAAATGTATATATGTATTTTGAAAACCATTTACAACAAGAGATATATAATAAAAAACGAGTGGATGAACATATCTGAATCAGTTCGCTGAAAGAAAAAGGGAACAACCACATTCTTCCCAACCTTAGCACGGAACAGGCAATGTCACTTGCTCCATTCACCCCCTAGCACGACGATGAATCCATGAGGGTGAACTTCAAACTCCCCTTAGCAATAGTCCTTTTGCTTCGGTATCTTCTCCTTTCCTCACACTCAGAAAATCAGTGTTCCTGACAACAAGAGATAATTATCCTCATTCCAACATACTAGGCAGTGTCGTGCCTCCTCCCATATGTTATATATCAAAAGTCATTTTGCCTAGGTATTTTTTCCCCCTTGTGAATTTTTGCATCTTTTCAAATCCATGATTTTTAGGGGATGCCAATGGACAAATTATTTATTTTTCCACTTGTAACAATCAGCCTTGAGGTAGTTCCAACATGTTCCCCACTCATGGAGTCATGGTCAGCTAATTTTTAACATGGTTGTTCTATTTATCCATCAACAATAATTATAAAATATTTTGTTTCATACAAATGTTATAGTCAAATAATTAGTTGGGTCAACTAATATCTCTGCCCAACAGTTATAATCATCAATTACAATTACTAAATTCAAAATTCAGAATTGCCATAAGTGGAAAAAAAATTCCAATTTCGAATTTACCAAAAATGGAAATAATTTTCCTAAGAAATTTCAAATTCAAAAATAATTTATTTTTGGGCATGTTACATCCTTTCCCCCTTCAATAAAACACTATCTTTAGTGTTATTTCCTTTCTTGGAATAGGATTGGATGAGATTTCTGAAAATCTCCCTCCAACTCCCAGGTGGCCTCCTCAGGGCTAAAGTGCTTCCATTGCACTTTTACCTAGGCGACGACTCTGTTCCGAAGTGTTATTTATCTCATGTCTAGAATGTGCAGATGTTCCTCTTGGAACTTTCCTTTTGGTTCCACCTGCACCAAGTTCCAATCGATCATATGAGTAGGGTCATGAACATAATTCTTTAAAATAGAAACATGAAATACATTATGAATTTTTAGATTGGCGGGAAGTGCAAGTTGGTATGCTACGGGTCCAATTCGAGATGAGATCTCGAAAGGCCCATAAAACCTCGGTGCTAACTTGGAAAAGTTCCCTATATTTAGTGAACTTTTTTGGGCTTTGACTTTTAAGTAAATGAGATCTCCCACTTGAAATTCCAAGTGTCTTCTTTTATGGTCTGTACAACTTTTTTGTCTGTCCTGTGCCTCCTTTAATTTTTGTTGTACTTTTCTTATTGTGCTCTCCATTTTCTGGAGAATTTCTGGTCCAACCATGAGTCTGTCAACTGGGTTATCCCAACTAATTGGAGTTGTACACTTTCTGTTGTACAGTACCTCGAAAGGGCTCATTTTAGCCGAAGTTTGGTACCCATTGTTGTATGAAATTCTACCAAGTACAGATAGTCTTCCCACTTGCTTGGTTTTGTTCTTACATACATGCAGAGCATATATTCTATGGTTTGGTTTGTTCGTTCAGTCTGTCCATCCATTTGTGGATGATAACTTGTGCTGAAATTCAAGTTAGTATTTAATGCTGCAAAGAATTCTTTCCAAAAAGAAAATGTAAATTTTACGTCTCTATCCGAAATCACCATTTTAGGAATACCATGTAGTCTAAAAATTTATTTCATGAATATTTCAACGATGTCAATAGCTTTAAAAGTAGACTTTACAGGAATAAAATGTGCAAACTTACTAAGTTTATTGATTACCACCATAATTGAATCATTCTGTTTATGAGTTCTAGGCAAACTTGTAATAAAGTCTAGTGATATAGTCTCCCATTTCCATTCCAACATAGGTAAGGGATCCAACAGACCCACTGGATGCTAGTGTTTGGATTTTTCTTACTGAAAATATTGAAGCTTAGCTAAGTATTCTATTGCTTTCCCCTTCATATTGGGCCAATAAAATAACTTTATTAGTGTTGTTATCGTTTTCTGGTATCCTGGATGACCAGAATATGGTTTCTTATGAACTTCATCCAAAACTATAAATTTTAACTCTGTCGAATCTGGTATGTATAGTCTATTTTTGAATCGTAGTAGACCATTTTTGTCCACACTCTGATCTATTTTGCCTGAATTTACTGTAGTGTTCTAAAATTCTGCCATTGTTTTAATGTAATTTTCATCGTTATTTAGTATTTATCCTTTTTTCAAGATCGCTTTTTTCCCTGCTAATGTTTATTTCAAACAACCCATGAACTCTTCTTCTCAAAGCATCAACTACTTTGTTTTCCTTACCCTTTATATGTCTTACATCAAAGTCAAATTCGCTCAAGAAGGCTAGCCACATTTCTTGCCTTGCATTAATGTCCGACTGACTAAACAAAAATTTCACACCACTTTTGTTAGTCAATAACATAAACTTTCAACCCATAATGTAGTTCAGGCACATCTTTAAGGCATGCATTACAACTGCGAACTCTAAGTCATGAGTGACATAGTTTTGTTCATGTTCCTTTAGTTTTTGGGACTCATAAGAAATAACGTGCCCTTCTTGAGTTAGGACACCACCTAGTCCTTCTTTACTCGCATCTACAGAGATGGTGAAGTCTTTGTCTAGGTCTGCTACCTATAAAATGGGTGAGGTCGTTAATAATTCCTTTAACTTATTGATACTGTATTGACATTTCTGTGACCAGTTGAACTTGGTTCCCTTCTTTTGTAGTGATGTGATAGGGTATGCAATTTTGGAAAATCCATCTATAAATATGTGGTAATATCCAGTGATTCCCATGAATGACCGGATGTTCGCTACATCCTTAGGAATTGAGCATTCCATGATGGCTCTTATTTTCTCTGGGTCGACTACAATTCCTTTTTCTGAAATTACATGTCCTAGGTATGGTATTTTCTTCTGATAAAAGTAAAATTTGTTGAATTTAGCATACAATTTGTGCTTTCTTAAGGTTTGCAGAACTATCCTTAAGTGTACTTCGTGTTCTTCTCCTGTTTTAGAATATACTAGAATTTCATCAATAAATACCAACACAAACTTGTCCAAGTACTAACTTAAAATACTGTTCATTAAACACATAAATGTGGTTGGCGCATTAGTGAGTCCAAAAGGTATAACCACAAATTCGTAATGTCCATATCTTGTTCGAAAAGCTGTCTTACTTATGTCCTCATATTTTATCCTAACTTGGTGATAACGAGATCGTAAATCCAATTTCGAGAAAATCTTTGCCCCACCTACTAGATCGAACATATCAATTATCCTAGGTAAGGGGTACTTGTTCTTAATAGTCGTTTTGTTTAATTGTCTATAATCGATGCATAATATCAGAGTTTTTTCTTTCTTTTTCACAAAGAGGACCGGTGCTCCCCATGGTCAAACACTTGGTCTAATATATTCTTTATCCAATAATTCTTGTACTTGCATTTTTAGTTCTGTTAATTATGGCAAACTCTTTCGGTAAGGTGATTTAGAGATAAGGGTTGATCTAGGTAGTAGGTCGATAGAAAATTCTATCTCCCTCCTTGGGGGTAATTCAGGTATTTCATCAACAAACACGTCCCTGAAATCATGCAGAACGGAAAAATCCTCCAAGTTGGGTTTATTTTCTTTTTCTAATAGGTTTGTTACTTGGATGGCATAAACTTGACACCCCTTTCTCATAAATTTCTTGAATTGCATTGTTGAAATTTGTCTAACTGAGACTGGTTTTTGTATACCTTGAACTATCCTAGCAATGCCATTTTTGTCTTTATACTTGAGTGATTTTTCATAACAATCTAACACTTCTTTATGCTTTTATAACCAATCCATTCCAATAATTACAACGTAAGACCCTAACGGTAGAATTTTCATATTTGTCTTTAAGTTTTGACCACCTCAACTGAACTCATAATCATAAATAAATTTGACGATTCTTCTTTTCGTTCCTGTTGCTAGTTGTACCATCCAATATTTTGCATGTCTTGATTTCTTAAGTTTATTTGACTCCATAATAGAAGGAGTGATATAACTCAATGTAGCTCTAGGATCAATTAAAACAAAAATATGAGTGTTATTTATTTTACCTTCAATTTCCACCACAAAGGACTGGTGGTCAGCTTGTTGGCCATCCATGGTTGCATTAATCTGATGCAAGCTTCTACCAACATCTCCCACCGTAGAGGCTTCCTGCAGATTGTGAACATTAGTTATGGTTGTTGAAATCAAAGGTGGACATTTCCTCCTTAAATGAGGTTATCCACATTCCCAGCATTTTAACGGTTCACGGGGGTTGTCCCCAAACTTCTTTATTCCCAGATTTACCGGTTTACCGCCTCCTTGAGTATTTCGATTGTTGGAGTGAAAATATTTCCATGGAAAGATTTTTGCTGCGTTTCGATAAGGACTTGGATGGTATCCCTTCTTCCGCTACTTCAACTTCCTCCCCTATTATGGATTTCCCATCAAAGGTAGAGGGTTTGATTTTTTTAAACTCTCCCTCCAGGTGATCCATATGTTTCCTTTTTCTGTCTTCTTTTGTTTTATCTTCAACTGGAGGTGTACCTTCAGATGAGTTGTCCCCTTTCTCCGCTTTAGGACCATAATTCTTGGAGGCCCTTTTACTGACCTCCTCTTTATGGTTATTTTCCTTTGGAGTTTCCTTTGTCATTATGATTTGCAGTAGGAATTCATTTATTTCCTATTGTTCCTGTTGTGCTTTTTTCAATTTCTCATTGTCTTCTTTGAAAACCTGCAACTCAACAATGAGATTTCTCATCATTTACAGAACTTAGGTAGGTGAGATCCCGTCACTATTATGTCTATGATCTTTAGGAGTTATTTGTTCTGGGTTTCCCCCTAGTCTGATTTCTGCCTCATCCTAGGATGCCATGTTTACAGAGAATAAAGTGTTTTCTGCTTGTAACAATAGTTGTTTTTTTTAGTTTTTTTTTTTTTCATAATCATAAAAAAAATATGTTAAGTAAATCTTTTGTCCCTATTGAAGGTCCAATTTCTGTAACCTTCTCTCTGATACCATATGTAATATACCTCAAAATTGTTATAATTTTTTGTTTTTGTTTTAGGGACATTAACCTCCAATTCTTTTAACAGATTCATAATTAAGAGAAAGTTTCCTTTTATCTCCATTGCTAAACTCTGGTAAGTTTTCTTATGGTCTGATTGTCAATTGTGACAATTCTATCCTATCTTAACACATATTGAATAGAGTCCCTAAATGGGCAAACTCCACACTCTAACATTTCCTTTTAGATCTAAAGTTATGATAACACTCATATATATATATATATAATAATGATAATAATAATAATAATAATAATAATAAGATTAGGACCTATGGTCCTAAACCCTCCTCTAAGTACTACACTTCTAGACTTGTGCTCAAGGTTAATGCCATTTAACAAATCGAACAGGGCTCGTATACCATGCATACTGTATTGGGGTCGAGGTTATACACCTTGGCGAAGTGTTGATGGTTAACATAAGATATTAGGTAATTCTTTTCAAGGCCAAAGTTATCGAAATGAAACCCCTATAATTTAATAGTTGGGTAAAGATATCCCAGTCATAATCGACATAAGGTTTTGATTAATAAAATTCTACGCTAACAGTTTGTTTAACTCTACGATGTCTCAATGAAGACTCAATTGAACGATATGATAAATGCATTGAAATAGTTGGAGTGAATGTGTTCCAACTGGTCGTGTCATGAAGGGAATCTTATTAACTTTACGATTTTCTTGATGTCGAAAGAATGGTTTACTTGTCAGAAAGGAGTTAAGGCTCTGCACATACTATTAATGGGGTCCTGTGTGTGTGGGTTTTGATGGCTTTCATCTGACCCGTCCTCCAATCTAATCACCCCAACTTTGCCCCATCACATGGCCAGACCAACCTTTGTACCCTTGGCATTTAATCTATATAGCAAGGGTTTTCTCTTAGGGTTAAGCGAGTTTTTCTTTTGTCATTGTGAAGCCCTCTTAATGGATCTGCGTGTTATTTCCTCAGCATGGGAGACTGTTGACTTGGAGGTCGTTACCCTATGGAATAGACAATGTTTCCATCTTCCCTAGTAAGTTTAAGGTTCTACTGTGATTTAAGTAAGAGAGTGGAGTTTCAAAATTCCATTACAGTGAAAGTAATATTCGTTCTGTAACTCTTGTTATAACTTTGAAATAAATATTCTCCTTATCGTTATTCCTTGTAATATTTATGGATTGTTCCCATGCCTATATAAGTTGGATTATTCAGTTGTTCCAGTGTCAATCTCTCTGAAGGTCTTCACATTCCACCTCCTTGTTCTGAGTCAAATAATTTACACCTGCATATTTTTCGTGTGTATTTTAAATCCTAGGGTTTCGTTATTTCCCTATTATTATAATTATTTACGGCCCCTCTCTTAATTTATGTGAAGGCCTCGTGTTTCACTTTCATGAGGCTACGCGGGGTTTTAGTCCAGAGTTGAATTTTCACCCTGTGTATAGCATATTAAATTACATTTTCTTTCTTTTTCTTGGTAAAGGATCAATCCACCCTTCTGTAATTTTTCTCAGACCCTTAGCTGGTCTTTATGAATATAATGCTTCTTCACCGACTATTTCATTCTTATCTGGTATGATTTAAAAATGTGACTTCTACGTTTTCAAGAAGTTCATTAAAAAATACCATACGACATATAATGTTTGAGTTTGTGAGACATCTTAGATTAAGTGTATCTCTTGCGATCATTATCGTGGCCTACGAGTAGTATCCGCCATTTGAAGTCTGGTAAAAATTCAACAGAAGATTAACTCTGCATTTATCGTTGGTTTATAAATACCCTCTGCAATATAGACAATCGGTCCGGGGAAATTTTAGTCCCAACGTTTTCATATAACATTTGTTCTGTGTTTACACTATGCCTTTGGCCTACTCGTACGACATGTTTTATACAATTTGTATTTAAAATGTTAGCACTATTTCTCGTTTCATTTCATAAAGAAATTGATTATGTATTATGGTGCCAACACTAATGATGGGACCCTCTTGTTGCAAGGGTACCCATCATGAATCCTTGCACCATCCTCCCCTTAGCCTGGGACTTCTATCCAACCAAATCGCGAAAAGGGAAGGACACCATATCTCTATTCGTGAGTTAAGTAGCACTATTGAATTCCTTTTTTCATTTATCACTCTGTTAAAAGTTTCACCCATATTAACTCTGTTATATAATACTAATTGTGAATTTGCAAATTCCTTGTTGGGATTTTGACCATGCACAAATAGGGATACAGGGTCCTATCAAAATCATAAAAGGTATTTGGGTTTCAAATCGCCACTCCTAGAGGAGTGCCCTAAGTATTCTATGAACTGATACGATTCTAAACCGAAAGGTTAACATCATGGTGGAAGAGTCCATTTGAAGATAGCCCATTCCTTTAGCTATGCATTTTAAAATTTAATCGGAGGGCATAAGGATCATAACCTTATTATTGTGTAACTGATTGAATCAGACAATTTGGAATATGGTTGTACTTTAAGAGTTGTATATTCGATTTAGGGTAGAAATACGAACAATCAATTATTGTACAACAATAGATCTGTTATGTGAATGATTCTTCAATGGATATCAACACACTTTTATGAACAATTATTCTATTTTGATTCTTTTCTTTGGATCTTATGGAGAGTTTCGATGATTTCTTGTTTAGTCCTATAGCTTTACCCTTTTCGCATTATTTCGGATTCTCATTTATTATCTTTTAGTCTATTCATTTACCTTTCATAATAATTTCCTTTCTAGGTCTCTCATTTCGATTTCTATATACTATTTACTTTTTGTTGTTATATATTCCATAAATCCCACTAAAACTTAGTTGGACTATTGTCTTCTATTGAAAATTTAATATCTGGTGTGTCTATGGTCTGAACTTACAGTCATGCATTGCATGGAAATAAACTTATGTACTTCCAAATATTTATATTCCTTTAAATCGAATCTCGATGAAAATAGAAAGGTAGGATATCAACTTCTGTGTAGGCATACCTGTATATATATATAACACTATATGAACATTCAATGTTATCCTTACCTCACATTGATTTTATGTGAGTGTTATGACACTGTATAATTCTTTACAGTAACATACGAGTGTATAATTAATTTCTATTATATACTTATATAAACATAGGATTTATATTATTCTAAAATAGATTCGGACTTATTTGGTTTTAAAACTCGAAATATTCCAGCGTGTTCCTAAAATTCTGATTCTACTCAAAGTTTGGATGTACAAGTAATTTTTTAATTGAAGTATAAAATTAAACTGGCAGGGGGTTTATCCTATGTTTGTTTCCAACCATTCGTAGTTTATCTCTTAGCCATAAATCACACGATATTATACTAACTCTACTCTTTCAATCATTTAAATAAAAAAATGATTCTTAACTAAATGGAAATTCAACATAAATAATACACCCAGAAATGTATAGATGTATTATGAAAACCATTTACAACAAGAGATATATAATCAGAAAAGAGGGGATGAACATATATGAATCGGTTCGTTGAAAGAAAAAGGGAACAACCACATTCCTCCCAACCTTATAATGAAACAACCAATGTCACTTGCTCCATTCACCCCCTAGCCTCACCATGAATCCATGAGGGAGAAAACATAACTCCCCTCAACAATAGTCCTTTCGCTTCAATATCTTATCCTTGCCTCACACTCAGAAAATCAGTGTTCCTAACAACAAGAGATAATTATCCTCCTTCCAACATACTAGGTAACGTCCTCCCTCCTCTCATATGCTATATATCAAAAGCCATTTTTCCTAGGTCTTTCCCCCCCCCTTGGGAATTTTCACAGCTTTTCAAATCCCTGATTTTAAGGGGCTGCCAATTGCTAAATTCTTGATTTTTCACTTGTAACAATCAGTCTTGAGGTAGTTTCAACATGTTCCCCACTCATGGAGTCATGGTCAGATGATTTTTAACATGGTTGTTCCATTTGACCATCAACAATAATTATAAAATATTTTGTTTCATACAAGTGTCATTGTCAAATAGTTAGTTGGGTCAACTCAGATCTCTGCTCACCAGTCATAATCATTAATTGAAATTACTAAATTTGAAATTTGGAATTGCCATAAATGGAAAAAAAAAATTCAATTTCAAATTTACCGAAAACGGAAATAATTTTCCTAAGAAATTTCAAATTCAAAAATAATTTATTTTTGGGGATGTTACAACATATCACCCAGAGACTGATGGAAAAATAGAAAGAATGAACCAGATTTTGGAGGATATGTTGTGTATGTATGTAATGGACCAACATAAACATTGGGAATATTTCTTAACACTAGTAGAGTTTGCATACAACAACAACTATCTGAGTACGATTAAGATGACACCGTTTGAGTTTCTTTATGGACAACCGTGTCAGACACCGTTGAGTTGGGATCGAATTGAGGATAGGGTCTTGGTAGGACCATAAGTGATTTAATAAATGGAAGAACATATGCAATCGATAAGACATAGGATTAATGAAGCAAAAGATCGATAGAAGAGTTATGTTGATGTGCATCGCATTGACTGCAATTATGAATTTGGTGACATAGTTTTATTGCGGGTAAAACTACACAAGAGTTTGATCAAGTTTGGAAAGGGTGTTAAAATCTCTCCTAGGTTGTGGGACCTTTCGAAGTTGTGGAAAGGAAAGGACCCATGGCTTATCAACTAGTCTTTCCTAATTCTTTGAGGTGTATGCATGATGTATTTCATGTATCTTTTTGAGACATTATATTAGTGATATGTCACACGTTATTGACATGAGCTCTTTGCAGGTGTCGGGTGAGGGTGATCTCATGGAGGAGCCAATACACATTCTGGACCATTGCATTCGACAAATACAATGTTGAATATTTGTTCAGGTCAAGGTTCAGTGGGACAACTATAGTCCACACTCGGCTCCCTGAGAGGATGCATACGAGATGTGTCAAAAATTTCCTTACTTTTTTGATAAATTAGACATATATATCTATGTCTAATACATTTATTTACTTGCATTTATATATTGTACAAACCTCAAGATGAAGTTTAAAACAAGAGAAGAGGGGGTGTATGTAACATCCCACTCTACTAAAAACACCTTTATTGACATATTCTTTGAGGACACTTGCGTCCAAGTCATACGGTTATGGTATATTATGATTATGGTATATTATGATGTTGTGTTGTGACTTATTGTTATATTGATGTATATATATTGGCAGATGTTATTGACAAGTTTTACTGTGTGTGCAAGGCACATGACAGGTTATGGATGCTGATGACATCGATGAACTTTCTTGGACTCCATATCGAGTTAGGAAGTGGATTGTATTTTGTTTGAGTATTTAATTTTACACACATGTGACACATGATTGATTTCAATATGATTTATGTATATGGATTGTTGGTAGTGCTTTTGTGAGTGGATGCATGTTTGACAATGCTTTCTAATCTGACTCACATAAGGAGTAGAGGGGCCATGCACATAAACTAGACAGTTGAGGGAGAGATGTGGCAACGTCCGTGTCACAACCTACTAGCACTTCCACTGTGGCCGAATGGTAGGTCAACAATTACCTAGTTTGGGAGGTCTGCGATGTTCTGATGGTGGACTAAGACAATCAATCATCAAAATTTCTAATGGGCGCATAGTAAGGCAAAGTCCTTATTCCTTAGAAGCCCTTAGTCTCTCACAAGGTCGACTGAGTAGAGTGTTGTTTCCAAGGGTCGGAGAAAACTTCTAAAATGAGTCAAAGTAAAGTGGCACCCTTCGAGCATGGAGTTGTGTCTTGAAGGGCATGTCGCGTAATAAAAAAACTTGAGTCAATAAATCTAGGTGGCCTAGAAAACATTGAAATGATTAGACCTTGTTGGATTAAAACAATTAATTAAATAATAAATTTATTAATTATAAATCCCAATAAAAGTCTAAGCCTAATTCAAAGACTAAGCCTAATTCTAAGTTTAATTAGGGGACTAATTAAAAATATTAAATAACTTAAAATAATTGAGATAAATCAATTTAAATATAAAAAATGGGTAAAATGCCCATGTGTGCATGAAAATAATAAAAGAGATTTTTAAAATAGAAAGAAATAAAATATAAAAAAATAGGTGTATACATATAATAGTATTTAGAGTCAATCTACCACCAGTGTAACTAGAAGAACACTCATAGTCCAACTCTAACTAAGATCTAGTTAGGAGACACTCATTAAATGAGAATTTGGGGAACAAATGGACAACTAAGACAAAAAATACATTGGGGAATGTGAGGGAAATTGTCTTTTTAAATAAAATAAAAATGGTAATTACTTGTGCAACTTGGGGAGAGTGTGACAAGTGTGTGGGTGAATAATCATAATTAATTTAATAAAAAAAGTTGATTATTTTTGCATAAGGACATGTGTGAGTGAGGAAATTTATATAAAACAAATAGTGTAGAAGGTAAAGGGATCTCACTTATTCTTGGTAAGGTTATGATGCCAAAATTGTTTTGACTCTTTTACTTGTGAGAGTTGGGATACCAAGCTTTAAAAAGAGTGGAAACTCTACTTTGCGAGGCAAGCCTTGGATTATTCTTTATTGAGTTCTTGTGTGTGACCCCTTTGTGGCTCGAGGAGATAAGGGGGAAGAAGAGTACCCTAACGTTGATTGGGAGGGCACCATGAAGGTTTGTGGTTAGAAAACGAGACTAAGAAGGAGCATAAAATGTTTAAGGACATCCTCAAATTCTCAATCGTCATCCGTTAAGGTATTTTATTTTCTGAAGTTGTAATTTGTAATAAGAGTAAATTGTACATTATAATTTAAAATTGTTTCATAATCATTTGTTTTTGCAGAATTATCTGTAAATATGGAAAACTAGGGTTCTGTATAATCACTTTTGAACCAATTGTAATTCTAGAATAAATAGGCATGTTGTTGTATAGTTATGATGTAATCTAGAATTAAATTTACATAGTCGCAACACTATCAATTCGAAATTTTGGAATTTAAAGTTTATATGAACGTTGTCAAATTAACTACAAACCTAGAATTTTAACTTGAATTTTGATTGTTTTTCTCTATTTATTTCCCTTCCGAATTTAAATCTTCTTGAGGTCACAGTATATAAATATGCATTTGATTTTGGGATTTCTATGATCCTTGCTATATAATTGCAGCTCTAAAACCAAATTGTATGGTTGCTGCAATAATTATTGCAAATCCTGAGTGTAGAAATTCATTTGGTTATTGTAGAATTTATGGGCCACTCTGGGATTTATATTTTCGTTGTCGCTGTAAAACTTGTATACAATTCCATAAGTTAGATAATTATGAAGTCGCTGAAAAAATTATTACATATTCTCGCAGTTTATTAAATTGCAATTTCTGGCATTTAAACTCAAGGTGTCGCTGCAATATTATTTGTGAATCCTGAATTGAAAATATCAATAGCTGCTGAGAATTAGCTAGTCGTTGAAATTATAGATGTAGTTTGGACACCAAATAATAGATCGCTGACAAATTGTGTGAAACTCGAATTTTTAATTTTTTATTTGACTTGATACGTTAGCTGCAAAAATATTGGGCAAACTCTCAAACTAGAAATTTATTGTCACCGTTGAACATATTCGGAAATCAGAATTTGAAATTGTATGATAGTTGTTAACTAAATTGTTGTTTGATGGAACTTTTTTAGGTTCTCCGCAGAATTATTTGGCGGAGAAATCGTTGGTTGATTTTGAACCTAAGGTTACAATACATGACCCCGACATTTGATATCTATAATTTTTAATATCTATAATTTTTAGTGTTCATTGATCTCTAGTTTATTGTGGATTTGAGCTGGATTATTGTGTGTAGAGTATATAAAACTTGGGATGGTTTTAGGGGTTAAATTTAGCTTGTGGGTTAATTTTCTATGGATTTTCTAAAAATGAGATTTGTTATTTTAAAAATGATTCGCCCAAATTCTATAGTATAAAATTATTTTACCTTTAAAATAGCTAAAATTTTATAAAAATTATATAAAATCTTTAGAAATTTGAATATTTTTACAAAAATATCGCCAATCATTTATAGTTGCCATATGAAGGATTAGTAATATTTGCCATAATTTTTACATTTTAAAATAAATTTCCATCCTTAAAATCATCCTTATATAATAAAAACCAATTGTGTACTATTTATGATGAAGTATCAACATCTTAAATTATAAAATGTGATAGAAATTGTGAGCCACTCATTTTATCATCAATGATATTCCTCTTTTGCCCAGAGTGTAACTCGACTTCAATAAGAGCGTAAACTGATACTCTTGTAATAGAATTATATTTTAAGAATGCCCTGATATATATAAATGAAATGATAAACGATCTATCATTACTTATGAATTGTCAAATTTTTACTTAGATTGTGAATTGGTTGTTAGACTTAACATTATTTTAAAGAGGTACCTAATTCCTTTATAATCTTATAGATTGATTCCAAGTTAGAAGTTGACTATTTGAATAATTTAGTCATATATTAGGGATTAAACTTAATCCATATTTTAAGGATGTTTAAGATATTATGTTATATATGTATAATAATTAAATGGAGATTAGCTTACTTGTCTCGAGAATTAGGGAATTGAGTTATTTAAATAAAGGACAAATCTAAGAAATCAAAGAATCGTGCGATCTTCTTATTTTAAAAAAATTGTATAAATTTGACTTAATAAAACAAATCTTGAATATGAGAGTTAGAGTGAATATATGTATATATAAAAAAGTTGATGAATGTAATTATAGTATCCTAGGTTATGTATAATCAATATCATGTTTTACATTGGATGACTTTTTAATTCATTTTCCCTTAGAATGAAGAAGAACAAAAGACTAATGAATTAAATTCAAGGATAGATGATTGAGTGTTCATTAATGAAGAAACTAACCTTCCCCTTCTTAAAAGTATTCATCATTTTTTTTTAGTAATTGGGTAGGTGGAATATATTTAATTTTACTTGAAGTTAGAAGAGTATTATTAATAAGTAAGAAGAAGTAATATTATTGTTTATTTTGGTATACATTTATATTAAGTGTAGTTAGCATAGATGATGTTATTGTTTAAGTTGTTCATTATTGTTTGTTTCTTTGTTCATAGTTATCTAGTGTGTGGATTATAATGTTGACATGTATAATAGTAACGATGATTTTTTAAGGGAATCAGAACTAGACATTGAGTAGTTCTTATGATGTGAAATTGGTATGATCAATTGACAAATTTTGTATTATTATAATGAGTTATTGAACAAATCCATTGAGTTATGATTATGTGCTTTAGTGTTAAAATCTAATCATGAGGCTATGTTAGAAGCCGGTTATGGGATTAGATATATCCTTGTTCCTCAAAACAATCGACAGTTCTGAGACCTTTAATGGTCAAAATCAATTCAATGACTCTTGGACTTGAGCATTGATTATGTGTCTTGGAGGTCCTAACCTTCAAGGGTAGGATGGGATCATTGGTTGATCTATGAACAATAGTGATGTTGTATTTTGATTTTTTTGTGTAGTGATGTGATGAGATTAGAATGTGTAAGTATTGATGTATGTTCTTGTCACATGTCACTTGTTCTAACTAATGTTTCAAAAAAAATAAAATCTAGCACTACAATACACACTTATTTTGATGTTGTAACAGAGAGGACGTTACACCTTGTAAAAAGAGAAATTGTTCCTTATTTTCAATGTTTAAGTTCCTTAGCTAAGCTTGTGTTCTCTTATTATGCCATAGGCATGTTTTCCTTGTGTATCCTTCCACTGAATTTATTTTATATACATTATGTTATATTTTTTACTATCATATATTGATAAGTTTCAATAAATTAACATGTAGCCTAATTGAGCTAAATTGTGAAAGAGCCCAAATCATTGGACTTATCAATGGTTTTTCTTTTCTATTAGAACTTTAAGGAATTTCAAAACTACCTGATAGATTTTTCAACACCTACACTATGTCTCGTAACCTTCATACCTATTCCATTGATTAAATTAAGGAATTTCTTGAGATGTAAACGAAAAAAGAGTTTCCAACCCTAAGATTGAAAGAGGCTAAGGGGAAGATGGGAAAGTAGTGGATCCAATGTTGGCACATGTATTGAAGGACTAATTCGGGATGTATAGTTGTAGAAGATATCTACAATATTGCATTAGATTTAGGGTGAATTGGATATTTGGTATCAATATTCACCTTTTATATTTCATAGCCAAGATCGAAGGAGGTATCTTTAGAAGATGCCTATGGTTGGGTGTTGAATCTAGATTCTATATAGTAATCATTTATGCCCAATACTCTTTATAAAAATAAGTACCCTTCATCTTCTTCAACATGTATCGATGGTATATTGTAAATTTGTTTATGAATTGTTGGTACTCTATATTAGTATATAGAAAAGAGTCTTCTTCGAGTAAATTTAAATAAATGCTACATATTGTTGTGTAAAATCTATTCAACACTATTGGAAAGAACAAATTAGGTTGGATTCCAAAATTTCGTTGTAAATGAATTCACTATAATAAATTTATTTAATTACCAATATGTGGTGTCTCAAATAGCTATAAGTTACTAGTCACTAGTATCCATATAGAGTCTTTCTATCTTGGGTGAATTTGTTAATCCCTAGATGTGAATGAGAAGAATTTTGAAGTAGAATATGATGATATCCCATCACGTTTTCTTTAGATATTCCATCATTTGTATCAATTTTACAATTGAATGAGTAGGAAAGTACAATATTGTATAATTGTTTCATCTTCATTGATTTCCTTCCTCTTCATAAATCCAGGGATAGAATTTAAAATTTTAATTTATATTTTTAACTCAAACTATACCTTAATTCTTATAAGTAGGATATACATATGTTACATTAGGGGACTGCACTTCCTTGTGAGAAAACATCATTTATTTTTCCTATTTGTATCACATAATGGATTGAATCCCTCAACTTCGTTGTCATTTTCTAGTGTTGATGTTTGGACATTTTTGTCTAACCTTAACCCTTATCGATCTAATAGCACCATTTTTCCCCTTCCCACTTGCCCAAATGGAGCTTGAGTGGGATCCTTTTCAAAACCCTCACCATACCCTTTTAAGGAGAGAATGGGGCATTTCATTTTGATATCGTTGACTTACCAATAATACAAACACCTAAAAGGAATAATCTCTTAGTACAAATTCATGTAAAATATTTCTTACCATACATTATCCAAAACCATTGGGACCCCTCCCCTTAGGTTTACCTCCACACAAATTTGACCTATAGACAATAGAATGTTTTCCTTTGATCAATCATCTATATTAATGAACCTCCCAATATTGTTTCCAATCATTTCTAGAATAGGTGGGTTCCATAGTTTTACTAGCAAGGCTTGTAGTTTAACACAAACTGGTTGTGAGACTATCCTTTTAGTTGATACAGGTGGACATCGGTGGCCACCCACCTTTTTCATCTGGCTCAAAACAACTTTCTAGCAATTTTGGTAATTTACTATTTTTAGCATTTTTTCGGGTCTTGAACTTCCAAAGTCATTTTGAGGCCCTAAATGACATTTTTATGGGTATCTTCCGATCAAAATATTTCAACATGAAATTTTCATCAATGGTTTTATTCCTAGGATATATCTTTCCAATGGGCTATCGTACGCCTAAAACGAAGATTGTATGCAAAAGTTACGACCCCAAAAAGTTGATGTACTAACTTACCCAAACGGGGCCCACATGACTTTTGGTGCTTCATCTCCTAGGGTTAGGTTTTCTGATGTTTAGGGTTTTTGACACTCCTTTTTATTGTAAAAAGGCCTTAAGAGCCTCCTTGTAATCATATTATCTTGAATGAGCATAGACGTCACATCTCTTCTCAGAGATAAGCTACCTCCATTCCAACAAGCTTGTTTTCCGCTGCATTTTACAGTTTCAGCTTATTTCCTTGTTGAATAGAAAACCAATTTTATTGTATCTCTGCTATTCTTTGTTAAGCATCTGTTAATAATATGTATTCATTTTGTTCTTCTCATCAAATCTGTATCAGTGGTATAAGAGAGGTCTTCTCCTTATTTTCTTAATGCATGTCCCCAACGGGGTCAGAGTACAAAGAATTGGGTCTCAAGCTTGTTTCTCTTGAGGACCAAAGATATCGCATGCCCAAGCGACCTTTCATGGTAGGAGGAAAGAAATATGATGGGATAAGATATCCTTTCAAAAATTTTCTTGAGGAATCCCTCATGCAACATAGGAACAAGATGATGGATAGTTTCGTGCAAATCCTTTAGCGACTACAAACATGCGACACATCTTCTTTGAGCGGAGGCGCCGCCCCCTTCAAGGTACAAATAAACTTTGATATTCACGAATTTGAAGGTTAGATACACACATATGGTGTAGACAAGTGGTTGAATCTACTAGAAGGGTATTTTTTTGTCCATAACTTTTTGAATAGAGAAAAAATTACTTTTGCGCTCCTCAAAGTCGTTCCCCATGTCAAATATTGGTGGGAAAATTTCTGTGAGAAAAAAGGAAATAGAGGAACCCTCATTATTTATAGTCACGACCACCTGGCAATCCTTCAGGGATGCTATTAAGGAACAATAATACCATGTTTGAAGTTATGATGACTTGTATACCAAATGGACCACACTGCGGCAAGAAAGAGACCAAGAAGTGCTAGAGTTCACAAATATATCCCATACCTTGCACACCAAGCTGGGTATCAAAGATTCAGAGAGACATTTGGTTCTCAAGTATTGTGG
This sequence comes from Picea glauca, assembly GCA_000966675.3. Taxonomy (NCBI): domain Eukaryota; kingdom Viridiplantae; phylum Streptophyta; class Pinopsida; order Pinales; family Pinaceae; genus Picea; species Picea glauca. The sequence goes on from JZKD02S1902956.1 coordinate 446,518, forward strand.
TGCTTTGCATAGATACATCCAGACCAAAATGGAATTTCTGGACATCTCATTGTTGGGCGCAACCTACCGATATGTTTTCAAAATCTAGCCAAATCTCAAACAAAAGACTTGACAATTTGGGCCTGGGAACCCCTCACAGCAAAATCCTGGAAAGGGTGGCCCCAACCCACAGAAAAAAGGAAAGAGAAAATATGGACAATATCATGACAACCAGTCCAAGCTACATGCAAATAAGGACATCGGAAAGACAAAGAAAGATACCGAGAAGTGGTGCGACTTCCATAAGAGCCCTTGGCATAAAACTGCTGACACATGCTCAAAGAAGTCGGTGGTGGTCAAAGTGAAAGCCTATGAATCAGATGCGGCTTTTGACTTTGAGTCAGAACCAGAAAGGGGAAGACAAATCATTGATGCAGAACCCAGTGCCACCATTGCTACCACCAAGCTCCATCCCGATGAACTAAATAAGCCAAAAGAAGGAGAGTGCCTCTTTCATTCACATATGTGGGTAAAATGCACCTCGCTACACTTCATCGTTGATAGCGGTAGCCAGAAGAACCTCATCTCAACAAAGGTTTTCAAGCGGCTGGCCCTGCCGACAACGTTGCACCCACAACCCTACACCATTGGATGGCTCTGCAAGGGAAGCGATCTCCATGTCAGCCAATAGTGTCGATTGTCGTACGAAATCAAGCCCTTCAAAGATAAGGTATTTTGTGATGTTGCTCCTCTCGAAGTTTGTGATGTTATTTTGAACCAACGTTATTTATGGAAATGTCATGATGTATATGAGTCTAGGGATCATCATTTTATTATTACTTTGAACATGAAATTGTACAGGATACCTGAGGCAGTCCCACCTAGTGTTATTTCCTTGATATCTGCCAAACAATGCAGGAAGGTCATCTCTCAGACGGGGAAATTTTTCTTCTTCATGATTCTCTCTCGAAATGAGTGAAAGATCATATACACATCGATAGTCTCTATAGCTAACTTCTCCACACAAAAAAAGTAATTATATAAGGTCATTGAAGAATAATATGATATCTTCTCCTCACCTATCGGGGTACCTCTGCACTGTTAGTTCAAGTAACCCATCAATCTGACCGCGGATGCACTGTTGCCCAATGGGCCAGTCTATCACCCCTCTATGTTAGAGAATGAGGAGATCAAGAAACAGATCCAAGAACTTCTCCACAAGGGGCACATCCATCCCAACTCATCACCTTACGTGAGCCCAATCATGCTGGTACAAAAGAAAGATGGAACCTGACGACTCTGCATTGATTACTGGGCCTTGAATAAAATCACAGTAAAAAAATGGTACCCAATTCCCCAAATCGATGACCTCCTTGATAAACTCACGGGGGAGAAATACTTCAGTAAGATTGATCTAAAGTTTGGCTACCACCAGGTCCTGATGGAATAGACAGATGTATGGAAGACCGCCTTCAAGTCAAAGGAAGTCATTTTTGAATGGTTGGTCATGCCCTTTGGTTTGACAAATGCTCCAACCAATTTCATGAGGATGATGGACGATATCATGTGACCATTCACCAATAATTTTGTAGTGTTGTATCTTGATGACATTCTCATTTACAACAAGTCTTGGGCAGAACACTTGCAACATATTCAATAGGTTTTGCACACCCTGCGGTAGTAGAAGCTATATGCCAACTTGGAAAAAATCTCTTTTTGGATGCACATGGTCCATTACCTGGGCTATATCGTTGATCTACATGGTGTACATGTGGATCCATCCAAGATCCAATTCATCTATGACTGTCTAGCCCCAACCGAACTCACTAAGCTTCAGGGCTTCGAAGCTTCTTGGGCCTTGCCAATTTCTACTGCAAGTTCATGTTGGGATTATCCCATATTGCATGGGCCCTCAGCCAAATAACCAGGGGTGGTGGTAAGGAAAATTTTTTGTGGGGCCGGTCCCAACAAGCGTTCGATGATTTGAAGAAGCGCTTGTGCTCAGCCCTAGTAATTTCAGTACCAAACCTGTAACATCCATTTGAGATCGAGATAGATGCTTTAGACTATGTTGTGGGCACCGTTATCACTCAATATGGCCACCCCATGGACTATCATAGAGAGACACTATCATATGCTGTCCATAAGTACCCTACTTACAACAAAGAAATGTACTCCATTGTGCAACCCTGTTGCCATTGGAGACATTACATTCTTGGGAAGGAGACAATCATCCACACTGATCATAAGCCATTGCATTTCATGCATACACAAGGAAAATTATAGAATGACCTCCATCAAAAGTGGTCAACATACTTACAACAATTACAACTCAACATCAAGTATGAAATAGGAAGCACCAACTATGTCGTTGATTGCCTTGGTAGACCGTTAGTCGTGGAACTCACCACGATACTAGACTCTTGTGGCCATGAGACCTCTGGATGGCCCAAACTCTATGAGACAAACCCATAATTCGCCACCACCTACCTAATGTTGGGTGCAAATGCAGTTGTCGGTAATTTTCATCTTCATGATGGGTTGTTGTGTCATCTGGGCCATATCTACCTTCCATCAAGCGAGCGAGTGAACCTGTTATAGGAAGCCCACTATAGTTGGGTGGAAGGACACTTTGGTGTCAAAACGACAATGGTGATGCTACATAAACATTTCTACTAGTCGAAACTTCGATAGGAGGTCAACAAGTATATCAAGTCCTGCACTGCTTGCACTATTTCCAAACCAACCACTAAGAAATAGGGCTTGTGCACCCCTCTTCCTACTCCTGACAGGCCATGGGAATCCATCTCAATGGACTACATGTTAGGCCTCCCGTCCACCAAGCGAGGAAATGAATGTTTTTTTGATCGCTTTTCTAAGATGGCGATTTTGGTTTCCTATAAAAAGAGCATCACAACAGACGCCAATGCCAAGCTCTTCTTTGAACGAGTCTGGGTACATTTTGGAATCCAACAAACCATTGTCTCATATCGGGATAGTCGATTTCTCAGCAGATTCTTATCGAGCCTCTGGTCACTACTGGACACCAAGCTCCCAAATCCACGACCTTCAACCCCTAGACAGATGACAAAACCAAGGTCACAAATTTAATGATCGTGCATATCATGTGCATGTATAATTCTAAGAACCCTCGCACATGGGATGTGAGTCTTCCCTATGTCTAGCATAGCTACAATTGATCCCTACATAGCGAAACCGACCACAGCCCCTTCCAGGTGGGGTTGGGATTCCAACCATTAGGTTCCATATATGTTGCACTTCCCCTTGCGGTCACCTCGACCGACTCATCTCCTGCTCCAACTAAATCTAAAAAAGCCACCCGGTTCATTGAGCAGATCCATCACATCTACCAACAGGTTCATGATATCCTACAAAAGTCCAATGATAAGTACAAGCAGTGTCATGATCAACATCGGGTGCCACATAAGTTTCAGGTGCGAGATAAATTTTGGTTGCACTTGTAGATAGAATGGATTACAGGACCCCATCAGAAGATTTTCCCACTCCATTATGGGTCCTACACCATCACCAAGGCTGTGGGGGATAAGTATTTTGAGCTCAATATTCCTTCTTTCCTTGGCCTGCACCCAGTGTTCAACGTGGACCTCCTTAGCAAGGATGATTTTAAGGATGGATTTTTTTTTTTTAATGTAGAAACCTTGGCAAATATTACTAATCCTTCATATGCCAACTATAAATGTTTGGCGATATTTTTGTAAAAATATTCAAATTTATAAGGATTTTATATAGTTTTTATAAAATTTTGGCGATTTTTAAGGTAAAAGAATTTTATCCTATAGAATTTGGGTGAATCATTTTTAAAATAGAGAATCTCATTTTTGGAAAACCATGGAAAATTAGCCCATGAGCGAAATTTAGCCCCTAAAATCATCCATGCTCCTTAGACCTTATTTCCCACCATTATTGCACACCTCAGACATAGAAGAAAAAATGACAGCAACATAGCTCAACCCCGACTGCATACAACAGGAATCCAGTGATCGTATTGTGGAGACACAGATCAAGGGAACTCGACATCAAAGGATCCAGCCTTATCGAGTCATCAAAGAAGGGCAACTCCTACACCAAGGCAAGTGGCTCACCCGAGGCCAAATTCAACAGAAATTTCCTCATTTGATGGGGGAACTCAATTCAATGGAAACCATTGCTTCCTAAGGAGGGAGGATTGATCCAAGTGGATATCGGTGGCCACCCACCTTTTCCAGCTGGCTCAAAAGCACTTTCTGGCATTTTTGGTAATTTACTAGTTTTAGCAATTTTTCGGGTCCTCAACTTCTGGAGTCATTTTGAGTTCCTAAACAATGTTTTTTTGGGTATATTCCGATCGAAAAATTTCATCATGAAGTTTTTTTCAATAGTTGTATTCCTTAGATAGATCTTTCCAATGGGCTATCGTATGTGTAAAACGAAGATCGTATGCAAAAGTTACGACCCCAACAAGTTGATGTACTGACTTACCCAAATGACACCCACATGAATTTTGGCGCTTCATCTCATAGGGTTAGTTTTTTGGATGTATAGAGTTTTTGACACTCCTTTTTATTGTAAAAAGGCCTTCATACCCTCATTGTAATCATCTTCTTGCGAATGAGAAAAACCGTCACATCTCTTCTCAGAGATAAGTCACCACCATTCCAACAAGCTTGTTTTCCGTTGCATTTTACAGTTTCATCTTATTTATTTCTTGAATAGAAAACTAGTTTTACTGTATCTCTATTATTCTGTGTTAAGCATATGTTAAGAATCTGTAGTCATTTTGTTCTGCTCATAAAATCCGGATCATTAGTCATGGGATAAAAATAGGGACTCTATGGATTTAACAGAAGAAATAAATTACTCTAGCACTAGGTACACTTAAGATTTCTTTTTCACATTGCATAATGGAATTGAAGAGGAATATTAGGCATCCTTTGGAAATATACAGAAGGAAAAATACTATCATAGCATAAGCCTCCAATGACCTTTAATCCAACATTCCATGGAGGCTCCAAAAATGTATCTAACATGGATTTTTCCCACCAAAGAAATATTTTCATTACTTTTTTTCACGAAAATGTCCCCACCCAACACTAGATGAAGCATATCTCTTTAGGATCTAACATAGTAAACTCCCCTTCTCATCTCGGCTTAACACCCTAAGTAGTAACCAAAATATCTTTCACAACCCTAGAGACTATCATTGGGTCGTTTCCACTAGATTCATGCTCTTCACATGTTTCCTTTAGACCACCCTAACTAATATTTATTCTATGGTGACATTCGAAAGAGACTAAGGTCTATGGAAATGAAAATCGTTGTCTTGAGATTTTGAGTTGGTAGATCCTCCAATGGTGAATCTCACAAATATGTTAGAGACTGGGATATGTTTTGAATAGTACTCTTACAATGAGATGTCAACGTGGGTACCTCATGTACCTCCTAGATCTTGCCTTTAAAATTCCAAATATATGACCTATGATCCATGTAGTTTCCCTTGTTCACAAGGTTATAAGGCCTTCCATCTATCTAGGTATTTTACCTTTGTGGGTGCCTCACAATAGCCATGCATGTGAGAAAATAAAATAGAATATTCAAAAATATAGGAAGGTTAAGAAAACCTTACCCGTAGATCAAAACCTAGCCTAAACCAACACTACTATGGCATAGGCCCTAGAAATACTTTAAATTACTTATTTTTTAATTAACATCTACTAGTATTTCTCACCATTATTATGTATGGTAATATCAACATTACATATCCCCAGATGGGGTGTCACAAGGGATATCGTGGCAAGTGGCGGTTGAGGGTACTGGGCGCCGTGGTATGGACACGCATGCCAGGCATGTGCAATGGCCAGTCACCCCACCAGGTATTTAATCGCATAAATTTTGATATGAAGGGCATTTACGCAGGAGTCCTTTCGCTGCACGTTCAAATGTGTTGGGCTATAATGGCGACGGTTATGTTATTCAGGCTCATTCCGCCGAAGCTAGGTAGTCACCCTGCTTGTCTCCTCTGGTGCGAGCAAGAGCCCCTCCCCCCCCGTTACTCTTTGACCTTCTCTCCCTCTGCACTTCCTATCGACTGCTCCATGCCGAGGCCACGAGGCAAACCATGGCGAGGAGCGTCGTGGAAGCCTCGACGACCTTCGCTCTCTCCACCAGACACTTCCTCCGACGATTCTCAGCCCAACCTTCAAAAAGTTTCATCCCCTGTAAATCTGCAGCCTCCGCACTTTGGCTCCATGGCCATTATCCCAAATACTTCAATTACTCTGCATCGGCTTCTCCCCGACCCCGGACCATCCCAACCTCCCGCCAGCAACTTAGGCCATGGCCAAGCCTCTCAGAGTCAATCCAGTCCGCCAGTAGCAGGTAGCCCAGCTCCCTTTGACAAAGCACAACTCAGGGACAACTTAGCCACTCTGTACACCCTAGTATTTGAGCTGAGGCAGGAGGTTGCAGACTTGCACTTTCGGGTGGAGGTCACGGAGATTAAGGTGGCCGTCTGTCTCCAAATTATGGCATCCTTGCGCGATTCCTTGTTTCCAAATTCTGACGCAAAAGCCGAAGATGAAGACCCCAGGGACGGGGGCGAGGACGTCCTGCATCCTGGGACGAGCACACCAGGCAAGCACAAGGAGGAGGAGGTGCAGGAGGACAGTGCCGCTGCAGCTGAGCGAACTCAGGAGCAAGACGAGCCTGGGTACTATGAGCATGGACCCGCGGATCCTCCAGCCACTTGGCCGACCTACAAGCCAGGTGTCTAGGCTTACTTTGCTTAGGGTCCAGGTGTCTAAATGTCTAGGTCCAATAGGAATGCTACAGACAAGTTATGTTCTCTTTATTTTGCTTATGACTTAATAGCCCAACTTTAATGGGCCGGCTGGACTGGTTTCCTCCGTGATGGGGCAGTCCAGTAACTGCGGCCTGTATGACTTGGCAATGTTAAACTGTTTTTTTTGGAAGCTTCTAATATAGTAATACTTTTATTTACAAAAAAAAATATCAACATTACATATGAAATACAACTATATAGTTTATCTCTAGGGGTTTTACCTTTATGGGTTTCTCACAATGGTCATACAAATGAGAAAACAAAAAAAAATATTCATAAAAATGAGAAGGTAAAAAAAACCCTTACTTCTAGATTAAAACCTAGCCTAAAGAACCCCTATTAGAGCATAGGCCCTATAAATAATTTAGAGTCATTTTTTTTTCAACATCTATTAGTATTTTTCTTCATTATTATGGATGAGAATTTCAACATTACATGTGAAATACAATTATCCAATTTCTCTTGTAGTACTAAATACAATATTCATATATCACATGTTATGCTTCATGCTTACAAGTTACAACATCATTACCAAAGTACAATAGATACAGTGGTCATATCTCTACCATAAAAAATAAAAGCAATCATGTAAACCATGTCAATCATAAACTCAATTTAATTGACCATATTTGCCATCATATAATTGACTTTATAGGATGTAGTCAACCATAAATTCTACCATGACAACTGGAAAGTGATCTATGTCAAGCATAAAGTTAATTATGTGAACTATATCCACCAACCATATCGATGATAAAGATAACTAGAAAATAAACCATGCCAACCATATCTTCCATAATAAGAACCATATTGACGATAAAAATAATTAACCATGCTAATGATTTAGGCCATAAAATCAACCGTATGGATAATAAAGTTATTCATGCCAACTATGAAGTCAACCTGAAAAACATATCTACCATAAAGTACACCATATTAACATGATAAAAATCAACCATAAAGTTACTATAATGTCGACCATAAAATCAACATTATTTACGATATAAACCCCACCATATAATCATCCTTATAGAGTGTATTCAAACATACAATCTACCATTGGAAGTACAAATTCAGCCATGTGAACCACTAAGTCTTACTATGTCAACCACATCTATATTTATCAATATAAAGTAATCCATAAATTCAACATGCAAACCATATCCACAATTAAGAAAAGAAAGATAACCATCTTGACAATAAAGGAAAACGATAGAGTCTACCTTATAAACCCTATCAACTATCATATAATCAAACTTATAGAGTATAGTCAATAATAAAATATACACCATGTGTCAACCATAAATTCAAACTTATCCACCATATTGTCTAACTTATAGACTCAATTCAACCATAAAGTCTAGAATGAATTATGTAAATCATTTGTGCCATCAATTCAACAATATTGATGACAACGTCAACCATAAAATCAACCTTTGCCATACCAACCACAATATAATCAATCTTATGATTTAATATATAATCAACCTTATCAACAACCATTTAATCAACTTTTGAAACTTCAAGTCTATTATTTCAAGTATAATGTCTACCATGTCATGTATAATAAAGTGAACCATATCTACCATCTACTCTAACCATATTAAAAGAATATATGAAAACATAAAATCATCATGAGAACATCATAATGTCAACAATATTATCAACCTTGTTAACCAAATCATGAACCATAATGTCTACTATAAAATCTACCATATTGATGTAAAAGTTACAATAATTATATATCACTCATAACATTTAATTTTTTTATTATATATAATCACATTCAATATATCACTAATAACATTATTAAAAAAATAATATACAATCACATTCAATATATCAATAAATTAATATTGATAAATTAAAGTTATTAAGTTTTGTTAAACTACATTAACACATTATATAATTAATTAATTATATAATGTAAGTTATAATAATTTTTTAATGTACATTATATAGAATCAATCAACATAAAGATGTTAATTCTTGATTAAATAATTGAGGAATATAGGAAGAGAACATCATATAATATTACAAATACTATCACTTCTAAATTTAAAGAGAATATGTGGTGTGATAAAAAACTAGTGGATAAAGAAAATTAAAATACTACAAATAACATTGAACAACTCTTGAAACCCTATAAGATAAAAAACACTTAGTAAGATTCATCATCATTATTATAATCTTTATGTAAGTCATATTAATAATATAATTTAATTAAACACTAAAAAATACAGTAAATCATATTAATAATATAATTTAATTAAACATTAAAAAAATATTAATTAATTTTTTTTTTTCATAATAACTCTAATACATAACAAATAGTGTCAATTATATAATATAATCCACTATCAATTAATAATAGTAATTAAGCTTAAAATTATATGACAATAAGTTCCTCGGGCGAGGGTGAGTTTAAATAATTTGATTTAACCAGAAAACTGTGCTGACCCAAAAAACTCACAAAACCAAAAAAAACTCAATAAAAAATGTAATAAAATTATTATATGAACACAAAATAAATATAATATATTATAAACAAACATGAAAGGCTCATTGGGATAAGTATTCTTTCTCCTATTACAAAACTTATTTTTCAAATTAAAATGAACACAACCTGAAACGGTAATCGACAAGCCATGCAACGATTGCAGGGACCACTACTGCCACGTTCGAGCTCTGAATCCTCGCAAACATGAAAGGCCATTTAAAGTTTTGGTGAACATACATATAAATGTGCAATTTAAAGTTTTGATGAAGATGATTAGATAAATCCTACAACTTATCTCTGGAGCCTGTTATAATTTATCTCTAGCACAGCCACAATTATGTGGCTGGTAAACGCCGAAAGGCATAATAAATTTACAAACCCTAGAATAAACAATCTGGATTCTTACATAAATACTCATCAAAAACCTAATCATAAACATTTCAGATTTATAAACCTAATCTTAAACATTTCAGATTTATGTATTGTTTTTTTTTTAAACCTAATATTAAAAACCTAATATTAACACAAACTACTGCCACGTTCGAGCTCTGAATCCTCGCAAACATGAAAGGCCATTTAAAGTTTTGGTGAACATACATATAAATGTGCAATTTAAAGTTTTGGTGAAGATGATTAGATAAATCCTACAACTTATCTATTAAATCCTACAAGTTATAATTTTTCTTTCTTAGTTGAATTTTGCTATTTAGTACAGTGACTTAGAATTTTAATAGATTTTTCAAATATATGAATTCGTTTAGAATGCGATAAAAAATTTATATCAAGTTTCAGTTTAGATTATGGTTAACTGTCTAAAATTCTTATCTTTAATTTGTTTAACTTGCTCCAATTATCTTTCTATGCAAGCAGAAAGCACTCTGCCCAAGACTGTTTAACTTTTTAGACTGTTGCAACTGGCTATGTGCAGAATGCAAACTCTAACCATACAGAATGATATTGCGTTATTGACTGGCATTGGGTGCGCAGGTTAGTCAGAAGGATTCCCGCATCAGCAGACATATTTATATATGCGGAGGACAAGATGAGAACAACAGATATATTTATGGGGAGGACAAGATGAGAACTCGTGAACTCGTGATTCGTGAACGAAAATGAATTCCTCACGCGACATATTGGCCAGCAAATGAATGCTGGTGGAGATAACGACGTAGGTTTATCTGAGTCGCGCCATCAATGTACATTAATGGATTTGTCTGTTTGGGTCGCCATCCAAGAATCTCCATAGGGAGACAATCTTTTGCCTTTGGAATGTACACCTTTTTCTATGCTTAAACTAAGATTAAGATCTAAGACACATGATCAAATAGAACTACCAACATACTCTACAATACACAATAATTGGAGAAAATAATAACACTAGAGGAACAACCTCCTTAGAGAGAAGAGATGTCCTAGACATGTGCATTGGAGAGAGAAATTTACAATTATGGTTAGGAGAACCCTGAATCAATAGGGAAAATGCTAGTCATAAGTGTGCTAGAGAGAATCACTGAGAACCAAAGGGAAACTAGTCCATGAAGGGGTGGCAAAGATAACAATGCACTTAGGCATAAAACACTAAATGATAGAGATAGTGCCAAGAGGCTAAAGAATGATTAAAAAACTTCACAATATGATTATATAAATGACTCTTTAATGTGTGTTTATACACAACTTAAGAGGTAGGGCTCCATCCATAAGTGGGGTTATGGTCAAGATAACAATTTCACTAGGTTGGCATGAGCCAAAACCTAATATTACAATAAATTATTGCATTAATTCCTATGCAAGTGCATTACGACACAATATGAGTTAGTCATAGAAAATGTGTGAATTATACCATTCTCAACATCCCATGTCATGATTAACAAAGGGATATGGAGAGTAATGTTTAAATATAAAGGTGAGTGAGTTTATGGACACCCAACTCTTGACATACAATGGTGGATTTATGGATAGTGAACTCAATATAAATGATAGTAGGTTTATCGATACTCAATATAATATACATGTTAGTCGTGGACAATATAAAAAGGTGTCTTGGTGTATGGATAGCCAGCTCAAAAATAAGGTTGTCCTTATTCACAACACCCCCCCTTAATTTGAAGAAGAGGTATTGGAGAGAACCAATTACATCACAGATTCACTTTGTAATGATGAACATCATCCATATAGTAAACTTAGAGTCTCCCTTGAACATCATATTTCCCACATCAACGTAGTTCCATAAACTAGTGAAGATGACCTCTTATAGAGATAGAGAAGATGGATCCAGTAAAGCATGTCAACTGGGTAAAGTTATAAAGAATGTCAAAAAGTGTCCCTAAAATTGAATTTGTCAAATATTTAAAGAGGAGATCCATTGTAATATGATGAGATTCATCCATGGAAAAAATATGTATAAAATAAACAAACTTACTAACTTAATGAGAAGTGTGACTTCAAAATGAGAACTCTCCCCCCAAAAAACCTATATTTTTGTAAAAAAAACATGAAAATCAACCCTCAAATCAAAAAGTGGTGCTACTGTATCATCATTTTTTCAAACGGGTCAAAATTACAACATTTTTCAAACATGGCCTTCAAAACTCATATAGTAAAAAAAACCTTCAAATCTACACGGAAATAAAAAATATGTTATATAATTTTTTTTTTCAAAACTTTAAATTTATAGATGTTTTGAAATTGTATTTTTATCAGTAGTACAATTAAAACCAAAACCTCAAATCAAACAAAATCATCAAATCAACCTCAAATCAAACAAAATAATCAAATCAATCCTTAAATGTTTACTTTTTAAATCTTAGTTTATCACTTCAAAATCATCATTAGTGCAAACAAATTCATTAAATCAACCCTTAAATTCGTAGTTTTTAAATCTTAATTTATCACTCCAAACACAACATAATACATAATGCCATGAAAACAATACATTTAAAAATATATATTCAAAACTCAAATTTGGAAAAAAAAATTTAAAAAAAATTCATAAAAAATGAATGAAAAAAAAATTAAAATTTTCCCATAAAACAATAATTTAAAAAAATTGTAGAGAAGATTTACAAATGAGAGTTGAATAATGGATGTCTTTTAGAAGAAGAAACCAAATTATAAATGTGTATAAAAATTGTTTACAAAAAATTAACATTAAGTTGTTGGAAATTAAGGAATGATGTTTATTTATAATGTATCATATGGGAATGGTCATGAAACATGATGGAATGGAAGGTAAAAAAACATCTAAAAATGAATTGAATCATTGAGGCACATGTAAGACTAAATGTTGATGAATGAAACTTTATTTGTAATAAAGATTGATATTAAGAAGACTTTTGTAAGATAATTTCCCTATAAATGAAAGTTATGGGGTAGTATTTGAAGACAATAATTTCAATATTATATTGGACAAAGGAAATCCGAGATCAATTATCTTCAGGGATTATTTTAGGGGCTAAATTTAGCTCATGGGCTAATTTTTCATGGTTTTTCCAAAAAACTAATAGCTATTGTAAAAATGATTCGCCCAAATTCTATGGGATAAAATTATTTTACCCTACAAATTGCCAAAAGTTTATACAAACTATATAAAATTATTAGAAATTAGAATTTTTTTATAAAAATATATTCAAACATTTATAGTTAGCATATGAAGGATTAATAATATTCACCAAGTTTTATACATTTTAAAATGAATTTTCATTCTTAAAATCATCCTTGGTTATCTTACTCTGTCATTTTTATCATTCATTTCCCTCATGTTTGTTTGTGTTCTTTGCTAAAAAAAAAGGACTTATTCACTAAAGAAGGAAAGGTATCCATCCCAAGGAGAGTGTTGGATCCCATTTTCAATAAACCAATCTCCTCACTCATTCTATGCTTTTCCATTGGACTAATATATGAATATTGTCATTTCTCAGATCTTTTGTGTTTAAATGGATTTCTTCTAGTTAAATTTGTAATTTAGTTACATGCATGGTTTTTTGTTTTATTTTTTTGTGGTAATACCTTGCCTCACAACTAGCCATTGTCTATTGTTTAACTTACAACTTATCTTAATAAGGAATGTTTTGGTCACCCATGCAAGAAAATCCTCAACACATTATGTAACAATATCAAGAATCACAAAACAATTCATGACTATAAATAAGTGATGTTCTGAGTGCTCTGCAACTAGGTTTAGGGTTTAAGCCACACTGTCACAACTTTTTCCCCACTGGGGCTCATGACTTTGAAGGATGGAGGGTCGAATGATGTCTCTTACAGCCAGGCCACCGCGAATGGAAGCTCTAGAGAAGGATTAAAATGACCTACTTTTGAGCCCACTCCAGATCTGCGCTCAAAGCTCTTGACGGAAGGGACCTTCAAGGATCGGGAGATGGATATTGATCCAGAAAACGTGGCTACACCTGCTATAGCATCAACACCATGGATTCCAGGCAAATGCATCCCACAAGCACTACAGGCCCCGAAATACATCATCAGCTCACCGCGCATAGAAGAACAAAAGCAATATATGAGAGACTACACCCTAGTAGGAAAATTCCTAGGGCTCTAGCCTTCAGAACAAGATCCGATCAAATGGATACAATATTGGTGGAAGCCAAAAGGACACTATGAACTGCAACTGCAATCCAAGGGCTTCTTCACAATCATACTGGATAACCTCGAGGACCGCAATCACATTTTTGATGGAGGGCCTTATTTCTACAACTCAGCCAGACTCTTCTTAAGATTCTGGACTGAGAAGTTTAGCCCTGAAAAGGAAGATTTCGTGCATGCACCAGTATGGATTAGACTATACTCTCTTCCCCAGGAATTCTGGCTGGAAGAGGTCTTGGCTGGTATAGGTAACACCATTGGAATATATGTTAAGTCTTCAGAGGCCACCAAGCAGAGGTGATACACCTCCTATGCGTGCATTTGTGTATACCTGAACATAGCCAAGCCGCTCCCGAGATCCATAATTCTTGAATACCATGATGAGGATTGGACCCAAACCATCGACTATGAACACATCTTGTTCAGATGCAGGAAATGTCACGAGCATGGAGATCTCTTCAGAGAATGCCCCCTCAATGCTACTCACAAAGAGGGGAACCCAGAGGGCAGCAAAGATAAGGACAACTTCACTCAACCAACAGGAAAAAGAAGACAAGGAGGACGGAAGCAGCCAGCCCAAGTAAGTAAGGATCCTTCCACTAGTAATAAATATGCAATACTACATGATCAACCAAAGAATCCATCAACCTCCATAAACCCCAATGATCTCCATGTGGATAACACTCCCCAACATATGAGCCCAGGGAGAGAATGACCATTAAAGGAGAAGGAATCAGATCACTCATCTCTAGACCCTACTATCATCCAGCAAGACCATTTGGAGATAGAGGATGGCGACGCTGAAATGGAGCTAGAAGAGCAAGAATTAGCTGGGGTGGATCTCGAGCACCTCAAACACGCCTATAGACATCAAAAACTATACACCATACCTAGGGATCAATTACAGAAGGTGCACAAGGTCTTCCTTAACTCCTCATATGGATCCACAACTCAATCCAACAAGGATTTGGGAATACAGGGCAATCAGTCAAAGAGTCAAAGAAAAACTTAGAAAGACAAAAAGAAAAGAGGAAGGAAGTCAACCAACAAGATCATACAAGAAATAGGTCACTTTATGGTGAACTCCGGTCAAATCCACCTTATCTCGGACAACTTTCCTCCTCTCTCCACCCCCATGTCCTCATGAAGATTAACTCCCGGAATATAAGAGGCCTCAATGGATGTAGCAAGAAAAAAATGCTATGAGATCTGATCTTTGCAGAAAAAACAGACATAATATTACTACAGGAAACAAAGTGCACAACTGAAGATATTGATAGGCTACTCCCCTACTGTTGGAAGCAAGGGGAAGCAGTTTCTACTACAGCCACAGGTACACCTGGAGGACTAGCTATCCTCTTGAACACCAACTCAACGCTTATGGAAAACTTTGCCACTACCAAATGGTCCATCACTGCAGACTATAGGCTCATTGGCTCTAACAAACCTGGACACCTGACCAATGTCTACGGGCCGGACAATCCAAGGGATAAGAAAGCCTTTCTCAGGAACCTAAAGTACCTATCCACCTTAACTAGGCATAACAGATGGATTGTCGATGAATATTACAATCTCATACGTAATCTGGAGGAAAAAAAAGGGGGATCAGGACGCCTGGATCAGGACTCCACTGACTTCAATAGCCTCATTGACAACCTCAACCTCATCGACCTAGAAACCATCAATGGCATCCATACCTGGACAAATAGAAGAACCAGATCACATCAAATCGCCTGCAAGCTAGATCATTTTCGCATTTTTGACTCCCTTATGCTGGAAGGGACATCTCTGGAAGCAAGCATTATGGATTTCCTTGGTTTGGATCACTGGCCCATTTAGCTATGATTGGAGCTGCCAGCCACTCTAGGGAAAAATCCCTTCAAGTTTGAACAGTTTTGGCTCAACCACCCAGATTTCCAAGAAAAGATCCAGGATTGGTGGAGGGAGGCAGAGGTCCCCCATGGATCCAAGATGTATATATTTCAGCAAAGGCTAAAGAACCTCAAGAAAATACTTAGACTTTGGAATAAGCAAACCTTCAGCAATATCTTCGATTCCCAAAAGCAATTGTCAGAACAAATGGGCACGATTCAAAACCAGATCTGGCTATAAGGGCTAATGGACGAGCTTAAAACCCAGGAAGAAAAAGTAAATCAATAGCTAGAGGCCAGAAAAGGTCAAGAAGATATCCAGTGGAAACAAAAATCTCGCATCTAGTGGCTCAAGGAGGGGGACTGAAACACCAAATTCTTTCACATAACCACCATTCAATGCCGTCATACCAATAGAATTACACAATTAACCTCCACAAATGGTGAGCCTATTCACTCCCATGAAGATCTGGAGATGACATTGATAGACTATTACAAAGATCTCCTCACGAAACCACTCCAGGATAGATCTGAGGCCATAACCAAGGTCACGCAGCATGTGCCCTCCATTGTCACTCCGGAGCAAAACTCATCTCTTCTCCGGCCCATTAAAATTGAGGAGGTGGATCAAGCGCTTCAGGACACTGCCAAGTGTAAGGCTCCTGGCCCCGATGGCTTCACCAGCGATTTTTTTCACCATTGTTGGCCGATGATCAGGGTAGAGGTGTGGGAAATCATTGAAGACTCTCGATCCTCAGGACACGTCCTTCAGGCTCTCAATGCAACTTTCCTTACCCTCAACCCCAAAGAGGGGCAGACCTACCATCCTAATTAGTTCAGGCCCATAGCTCTTTGCAATGTCATCTATAAACTTTTAACCAAAGTGATTGCACGAAGACTCAAGGCCATCCTACCAACGATCATCTCTCCGAAGCAATCGAGATATGTTGAAGGTAGACAAATCCTGGACAGCGTCATCCTAGCTCATGAAGTGATTCACTCTTTGCAGAAGACCAGAACGCCAGGTATGCTTCTTAAAATAGACCTCTCTAAAGCCTTCAATAAGTTAAGCTAGGACTACACACGGGAAATTCTCCTTGCCTTTGGTTTCGACAAGCTCTGGGTGGATTGGATTCTGAATCTAACCTCCTCGGCTTTTTTTTCCATCCTTTTCAATGGAGTTCTCTCTCGCCCTTTCTCCCCCTTCAGAGGAATTAGACAATGAGACCCTCTTTCCCCTTTCCTCTTCATCATTATGGCCGAGGGTCTTAGCCACTCCATTCACACAGCCATCGCAAGCAACCTGCTGACAGGTCTACCTTTGCATGGTATCTCCCCCCCTATCTCGCATAGTTGATTTTTGGATGACACTCTTATGATGGGTACCCCTACAACACACGAAGATCACTCCCTCCTCTCGATCCTTCAAACCTTCTCTGACGCCTCAGGAATGGATTGTAACAAAGACAAGTCTCAAATCTTCTTCTTTAATACACCCCCTATGATCCAACTCCATGTCTCTGATATCTTGGGTTTCAATTGAAGCTCCCTTCCGTCCAAATACCTTGGCATCCCCCTGATTGATAACACCCTCAGAAACTCCTCTTGGGAACAACTCCTTTCCTCCTTTACCAAAAGGCTATCTTCTTGGACCTTCAAAGTACTAAACCTCCCTAATCGTCTTATTATCCTTCAAGCCATTCTTCAAGCCCTTCCCATCTACACCTTCTCGGGGCTTGCTGCCCCAAAGTTTGTCCTCACAACCATAAAAAGCTTACAACGGAACTTTCTATGGCAAGGCCTCAACATAGGGAAGAAAATAACGCTGATCAGTTGGGACAAACTCTGCCAACCCAAAGCACAGGGGTGCCTTAGGCTATGGGACCCCTCCATCATGAAAAAAGTCCTTAGCGCCAAGATCTAGTGGCGTTGGCTAAAACATCCCAAGGATCTCTGGGCAAGGTTCTAGAGAAGGAAATATGCACCCGATATGGAGGAGAAGAATTTAATACGATGGAATCGGGACAAACCAGGATCCTTAATCAGGGCAGCAACTAAGAAGAATAAACATCTGGTAACCAGACATGCTTTCTGGGAAATCCGAAATGGGAAAACAACCCTCTTCTGGAAAGATTCTTGGTAGCAATGGCCAATTCTAGACCACGAGGATTGGGCTGAAAATATCAGCATCCAAGCTACACATGCGGGCTTGAAAAAAGTCGTTGATTACTGGCAAGACAACCCTACAGAGGACACCTGGCGACACTGGCACTTAAACAGGGAACGCCTGAACCTGGACGCACACGTGGATCTAAGACCCTCGAAGGATGAAATGTCCAAAAGAAAAGTCCCCAAACTCACAAGAGAGGATATCCTACGATGGGGATACTCGCCACGAGGCATCTTCAACATACGAGAGGCCTATCTCATCAAAACTCACTCAGACCCTCTACCCACAGGGAAGGTGTGGAGCAAAATCTGGGACCCTAAACATTGGCCAAAAATCACCCTCTTCCTTTGGCTCGTCGCCCATTCGAGCATTCTCACCTGGGATAACCTCTCAAAAAGAGGATTTGTTGGTCCGTCTATCTGCATGCTCTGTGGAGAAGCAGCTGAAACCATGAATCATCTCCTCAACTCTTGCCCCTACACTACTCAAATATGGGATCAAAGTGCACTTATTATGTGCACCTCAGATCGCAAAAGAGATAGCATCATTGATACAATTACGGACTGGAGGGACCAAGTGTTTCAATCTTCCTTTCTCAATCGTATTTGGAAACTTCTTCCAGGCTTCATTCTTTGGTAGGTATGGAAGGAAAGAAACAAAAGGATTTTCAGGAATGATCACCTCTCGTGGCACCACTGCTGGAACCAATGTCGCCTCAATATTTTGGAAACTCTCAACCTTCAGCATTGGACTGAAAAAGATCTAATCAACAATCCCTCAGAACTTCTGATCCTTTAGTACTGGAATCCCTCCCCAATTCTTCACCCACTTCCTCCCGTTTCTTCTACTCCCCCTCCTAGAAGCCCCTCCTCTTGGAGCACCCCCCTAGGTGACTTCATCAAGCTCAACTTTGATGGAGCCTCCAAAGGCAACCCAGGAGCAGCGAGATACATAGTGGTTTTCCACAACCACCTTGGACACATCATTCTCATTAACGCAGGCTCCCTTGGTCACACCACGAACAATGCAGCGAAACTTTGGGGGCTCACCAGAGGACTGCAATTAGCCATTGAGCATAGCTTCTCCAAGCTGATTGTCAAAGGAGATTCTCAAATCATTATCAATCTTTTCAGTAGAATTTTAAATGGAGCAGACCCAGAAAGAATCTCACCCAGCTTGAGACTCTCACATGGGCTAAAGACTATAGCGGATCTTTTGCAACCTAATTAGGGATTTATACCTATTCATATCAGGCGAAAGGCGAACCAAGTTGCGGATGAACTGACTGATCTAGGGACTAATTGGGATGGACTGGATCTCCTTTGCAAAACGTTCCTCAACCCTGCCCACCCTATTCTCCAGCAATGCATTCGCAAGGCTGCGGAAGTGGACAAACCCCCAGATGGGGTGTTAGTGCGAGCCACTTGGCGAGAGGCGGAGGAAAGGTCAGGTCAGCGAGGCAGGGAGCCATGTGTTGGGCTCGTGCCAAATCCCTCCGCTTAGACCTTGCATTTATTTGATTTTACGTCATTGCGGCACCATTAACGCTGGTGCGCCCGACTCCCATTACTGACTATACCATGGCTCCTCCGTCTGCAGGTGACTTTAATCCCCTCTTGTGACTTGACCCTCTCGTCCCTCCGCTGCCCAGGCCTAGCTTACTCTGGTTTTTCATGGTGCTCGCAACCTTCGGCCTTCTCCAGGCTCTCCATGTCCACAGTAGGCATTCGGTTCAGTTCTACCTTCACTCTGAGCTCAGTATGCCGCGCCAAAGAGGAAGGCCAAGAAGAGGATCTCCATGGCATCCTCCTCAGCCCTGTGTTTCTGTTTCTCCCCCTGGTTTTCCCTCCACGTACTCCTCGCAACCTTTGCAGCCCGAGCTGGAACCTCTAGCCTCCTCCACCCCGCCTGCCTCCCGGTTCGAATGCCTAGTCATCACTGATAGCTCGCCAGGATCTCTTTTGCGATTTCCCGTAGCTCCACAGAATTCCTGAGCCAGTGGGCCTTCTCTTGCACCGACAATTTGCTCCTCCCAGCCACCCTTGGGGGCGACACCCTTTTTTCAAAATGCCCGAAACAGTGCGTACTCGTCTACTGAGTTCATCCCCGACTCGTAGTTGAAAGATAGTCTGGTCATCCTCTATGGGTTGGTGTTTGAGCTCCGGCAGGGATTGGAGGACCTCCAATTTTGACTGCAGCTTCTGGATGGGAAGACTTCGACCCTCCTTCTAGGAAGATTTCCACTCTACTCCAGAAGGCACGACATCAACAGAGGTGCCCCATGTAGAGGGCGTCGACGGGAATGAACAGGTGCAACAACCAGAAGGGGTCGTCGTGGTGCAGGTCACGCATGGGGACAGAGAGGCCACAACAGCTACGGACATCCATGCACACAGTCCACCTGGAGATACCCTGCTAGCTGCCAACCTGGACGAGAGCCACTTAGATGCTGATATGCAATTGGAAGGGAAAGGGATGCCCATCGAAGAGGAACCTTTGGGCGCGGCCTATCAAGCCACCTGGCCAGGTTATTCGCCAAGTGTCTAACCCCACAGGGGATTTGTTCTTTTTACTAGTTTCTTTTCATAGCTGTAGCCTAGTCAACTTAGTTTTGTTTATCTAAGATTGTGAGACTGTAAACTGCTAGACTTACCCGACTGACTGAACTAGTTTCCCCTCTCTTGAGGTAGTTTGGTAATTACAACAGGATTGTTTTCAAGTTTCTGTACCTCTGGACTCGTTTTTTGAAGATCCTTTTTATATAAAATCCCTTACTTACAAAAAAAAAAAATCAAAAATCACAAAAAAATTACATTTATAAGTCTAATGTCTTTTATCTCAAAGATATGTCAACATGCAATATACTTATTGAGAATCCAAAACATTTTTAATATAAACATGAGTTCCTTTTGTTGAGAGACTTAAGAAGCAATATAATCTACACAAACAAATCATGATACTTAATTGAGTGATTATGTAGGTGCTCATACATGAGATAATATTATCATCAATTTTTGTTTGTTTCTTACACGCATGACATTCTTCTCCATCTATATTTTCCATTCCATTTCTTTTAGGAGACTCGAATATATTCCTAATTGATAAAATATATGTTAATCATTGGATTGATTTCAAATTAATAAAATCTCATTTTTTGACTAGAATATTACCACACTTTTTTTACTTCCTTAATTACATCTAATAGGATCTATCTATAAAAAACAAACTTGCAATATGAATGGGGTTTTTTTTTATATTTAGGGCGGTATCCGCAAGGCACTATAATTCATACTTTCCCGTATTAATAAGAGGCCGAAGAAACAAAGGCCTAACCTGAAGCGTGGTGTGGGACACATTGACGGAAAGTGAAAAAGAATCAAAGGCATAATCTACAGCATAACCAAGATCAAGATCAGAAGCTGTTGCATCATCGACATAATCAACAGGATCTCCCCACTTTTAGGTTTGGGGAATCGATCCAAATGTCACCAATTTTGACTCAAGTTCGGGTTGAGGATGAATAGTACTACAAGTAGTAGAGCTAGTAGTGTCCCATTGCTTATGCTGCTGGAGCGTAGGGCACTCGGATGTAGTCCCCAGTCAGTGTGAGGTGACCAATTACCCTAAAAACTTGCATATCTACTACGTGTCGCATCTTTTCACTTTATAGCTATCCAACTTGCAAGGATGCCTTTACAATTTCATTCACACACTTACCGCCCTAGCAGGACGTTACCAGCGGGCGGGAAACCAGGACCGGGGATGATGCCACCACAAAGCTTGTTATACCTTCGCAGACCTTCAGGGAAACAGTTATCATAGCAGATATGCATGTCAATTTTTTCACGACGTGGCTCGTCTGCGAATGTCTCGCAGAAACGAGGGATACCATTATCCTCTGCTGGGGCCGGGGAACCCCCTTGCAGGATCCCTCTTTTAGGGAACAAGCAGGATCTATTTTTCTCTCTAAAATCTTAACTCAACCTTTTTATTACCTTCTTTCCTCAACTATTTTATTACCTTCTTTACATCAAAGCCAAATACCTAATAATTCATTGTGTAAAACCCTTTTCCATTTTGTTTTTAATCCATTTATCAAAATATACATTCTAGTTTTCTAATCTATTTGTCCACATGCCTTACTTTGATGATCGATATTATAAATTTACATAATTCTCCTCCATATATATATATATATATTCTATTTTGATTTCTCCCCAGCACATATATAAAAAATAAGTTTCTATTTTAAATTTTAGCTCGTTTAATAAGAACATTTTATCAATTCTTATAACAAAAATACTCTGAGCCATCAAATTGTTTAACCATACCGTTTTATCAATTCTTGTAACAAAAATACTCTTGAACGATCAAGTTGTTAACCATATCATCTGTTAAGCATTCTTATTTAAATTTTGTTAGATCTTTCAACAATGAAGATGCTCTCATGTCAATACGCAATGCTTTTACACACTCCTCGCAGACAGGGCCATGGCACACACAACATAAATAAAACGTCAGCTTTTGCCGCCTATCGTGTAGTAAGCAGATGCTACATAACGCAATAGTAATTTGGCGCAACAAAATATCTCGACATATTATTGTACGGTCGATCCATTAGGCTGATAATGCATAGAAAGAAAATATGTGAGGATGATCGAATCGCTCAGCGAATTCTATGCACCTAACATTGACTGTGTCAGACTTACTAACACAGATACTGCGCCCTATAAAACTTCGTGGCTCAATTATATTATAAACTCAGAAATATAATAGAACTTTGGCGTTGAGGGCTAATACAAAATACAATAATTCAGGCGAATTTCTGTTCTTATGACTTTTAAACACTTTCTGCACCTTACAGAATTCTCAAACTTTTTCGACTACCTTTAGTTGTTCCTTCTCTATTGTGTGTCTATAGCTCTCTGTTGTATTGACTAATAAATGTATATTAACTTCTATCTACTTTAATACAAAAATAACTGTATATTAATTTCTATCTACTTAACTGGACTCAAGAAAGATAAAGATAATTTTGATATTTTTTTATTAACAAGACTTATTATATATTAATTATATACATTCACAATGTGAAACCATTGACATAAGACATGAAATTTTTTCTTACCTGAAAAGAAAATAAATAAAGCAAATGAACATACATCTTGTAGTGTTTAAATTTATTGTATTATTGTATGGAGTGTAATTATATACATTCACAATGTTGAAACCATTGACATAAGACATGAAATTTTTTCTTACCTGAAAAGAAAATAAATAAAGCAAATGAACATACATCTTGTAGTGTTTAAATTTATTGTATTATTGTATGGAGTGTAGTGAATTGCTATATATATAAAAAATTATACTTGAATAAATTTGATTTTTAAGGATATTATTAAATCTAGATTTAAAATGGATTTATCAATTTACCTATTAACCAAATTCATACAAGTTAAATAAATTTGATATTATTTTTTTTAAATTTAATTCTTAAGAATAATTTAATTTTTAAAATAAGTAAAGTTCCCGTTAGTCTTTTTATTTATTTGAAATTTCATACTAAAATTTTTTCAAATGACACTGAGAATTTATGTTTAATAAATTCGATATTATTTTTAAAAACTTCAATTTTTAAAAATAATTTAATTTTTAAAATGAAGTAAAGTTCTTCTTAATCTTTTTATTTATTTCAAATTTCAGTAATTAAGATTTTTTGAAAAAATATCAAAACTATTAAAATCAATATTAACTATCAAAAATATATTAACTTAATTAACTTACTTGTTGATTGTTGATATATTAACTTACCGAATTTGTTGATATATTAACTTACTTGATTTGTAATTTAAATGATTAAATCCTCCAATATAAAATTTAAAAATAATAATTAAAAAAACATGAAAATAACTTAATTAAAATTTATTAACCTAGTTAAATTGAAATAAAATAATTTTTTTTTTCCATGAGTAACGATACTCCATCCATGTTTAAATGATAATATCAATAAAATAAGCTAATCATAACAAATAGAATTTGTTAATTTTTTTTAAATATAATGTTTGAAAGATAATATCATGAAAAAATTAGTCATACCATTTATACCATTTATGAAGATAAGAAACTAAAAGTTGTCTATGTTTAAATGATAATATCAATAAAAATTAATCATAACAAATAAAATTTATTAATTTTTTTAATTATAATGTTTAAAAGATAATATCAATTAGTAACAACCACTTTATAAAAGTAGTTGATATATCTGCATATATCAATTATTTTTATAAAGT
>JZKD02S1902956.1:476959-500987 GCA_000966675.3 Picea glauca
AAATAATTCACTTCATAATGAAATGTAGTTTTAATAATCTTACAAAATATAATGTATATATATTTATGTTATTGTAGTTAACTAATGTGTTGATTAGTACCAAAATCAGGTTAGATATATCTTAACTTTAAATTTATCAAAATGATAATTTGAAATAAATAAAATTTCTTAAAATGTAAAATTTTCTCATGTTTACTATACATTTAATTATTAAAGTAACTAAAATAACTTGTAGTGTTTTACAATACATTCATTTGTTACATTAATTATAACATACATGCAATATATTTTGGAAAACAATATAATACAAGAATATTGAAAGATAATATTTAATCAAAACACTAAAATAAGTAACTACAAATAATAATAAAATCTAAATTAACAACTTTAATGACTACTTAAAACATTTTTAGCAAAATTCACAAATAAAAATTATGTTTCATAGTAAAGAGATACATCATACATACAAATAACCATAATTTCATCCTATTCTAACCCTAACCCTAATCTTTATTATTATAATGATTTTGGAAATTCCTAATTATTAAAAAATTATAATTATAATATATTAATGTGATTAATATGTCATGAGGAAGCATGTTGTCGGACGCATCCTGCCTTAAGGTTGCAGTCACACGGGACACACCAGCTGGTGTGTTAATGTTAGAATCCTTTGTAGAAAATGTTTCCAATGGAATATGAGTGGTTGGAGGAGCGTGGAGAAAAAAATCAATGGTTAATAGACTTTTCTAAACAGGGGGAAGAGCTAAAGAGTAGTCTTAAACCATTACTTATTCAGATCCAAATCACTTAAATCTAAATTGGAGCGCAGTATTATAATATCAAATCTAATATCGAATCTAAATTTGAGAAAAGTATTATAATATCTCAATCCACCAAATTGATAAATCTAAATTGGAGCATGGTATTATAATATCTCAATCCGCCAAATTGAAATGAACAATCTATAGAATTTAGATGAATCCCGTGCATTGAATTTAGAGTTATTTCAGATCCATTTAAAGTGGTTGATATATGTCGATCGATGCCATTAATTTGAATATGTTTAAAATGGCATTGATCTACTTATATCAACCACTTTTATAAAATGGTTCTTGCTAGTTGACGACCAACATGCCTTGGAGACTACCATTAATATATTAATACATATACATTTATTAATTAAGTAATTAATTAGTATATATGTATTTATTAATTATTAATGTATTAATAAATTATTAATTGATATTGATAAATTATTAATATATTAATAACGTAATACATTATTAAAAAAATAAAAAAAGTATATTTCATACATGAAATGCATTAATAAATACATTACTAAAGAATTGATACATTAAAAAATTAAGTTTTAATACAATAATAAAACAACACATTAATATGGTAGTACATTAATGTATTACATTGGGTGTGTACATCATATTACAACAATCTACTATGTTCATCACATTTTGACGTTTGGAAAAGTTTATCATATTGTGACGTCAATATATTTGCAACACATTGAAATGTGAGGATATGTTTGACACAATATGAGAAGAGGGATATGCTCATCACAATATGAGGAATGGGCTATCTTTGTCATATTGCAACATTACATTGTTTGTCGGCTAATGATGTTACTATGTTCATCACATTGCGACGAAAGGCTATGTTCATAAAATTGGGACGACATGGATATGCTCGTCACATGGTGATGACATGACTATGTTCATCACATTGCAACGTTGCATTGTTTGTTAGATTGCGACGTTATTATGTTCATTACATTGTAACAATACTATATATTCGTCACATTGCAACACTACAATGTTTGTCACGTTGCAACATCTAGTTGTGTTCGTCAAATTGAAACATTGTGTTATTTAATCACTTGAAAAGGTTGGTTTGCATTTGACATATTATGAAAATGTGTGTACATCACATTGGACAATGGGCTATGTTCATCTCATGTGACATTTGGAAATGTTTGTCACATTGTGATGTTAGTATATTTGCTTCACATTGCAACATGAAGATATGTTTGACATGGTGCAAGGACAGGGATATGATCATCACATTGTGAGAAAAGGGGTATTTTCGTGAGATTGTGACGTTAAACTATTCGTCGAAATGTTATGTTACTATGTCCCTCACATTGCGATAACATGGACGTGCTCATCAAATTGTGACGACATGGCTATGTTCATCACATTGTGACGTCACACCATTTGTTAGATGATGATGTTACTATTTTCATTACATTGTGACATTACTATATTTTTCATATTGCAACATTACTATGTTTGTCACATTGCAACATCTTGTTGTGTTCGTCAAATTGCAACATTGTGTTTTGTTCATCTCATGACATGGTTGGTTGGTGTTTGACATATTACGAAAATGTGTGTACATCACATTGGACAATGGGCTTTGTTCGTCACATGTGATATTTGGAAATGTTTGTCACTTAGTGATGTTAGTGTATTTTCTTCACATTGCAACATGAAGATATGTTTAACACACTGCGAGGACATGGATATGCTCATCACATTATGAGAAAAGGGTTATTTTCATGAGATTGCAACGTTAAACTATTCGTCGAAATGTGATGTTACTATGTCTGTCACATTGCGACAACACGGATGTGCTTGTCAAATTGTGATGACATACATATTACGAAAATGTGTGTACATCACATTGGACAATGGGCTATGTTCATCACATGTGAAGTTTGAAAATGTTTTTCACATTGTGATGTTAGTATATTTGCTTCAGATTGCAACATGAAGATATGTTTCACACATTGCGAGGACAGGGATATGCTCATCACATTATGAGAAAAGGGTTATTTTCATGAGATTGCAATGTTAAACTATTTGTCAAAATGTGATGTTACTATGTTCGTCACATTATGACGATAGGGATGTGCTCCCCAAATTGTGATGAAATGGATATGTTTGTCGCATTGTGATGTCACACCATTTGTTATATTGTGATGTTACTATGTTCATTACATTGTGACATTAATTTATTCATCACATCACAAAATTGCTATCTTCATTACACTACAATGTCTAGTTTTGTTCATCAAATTGCAACATTGAGTTATGTTCATCACATGACAAGGTTGGTTTGTGTTCAATATATTACAAAAATGAGTGTACATCACATTGTGACATTGCGAAAATGGGCTATGTTTGTCACATGTGATTTTTGCAAATGTTTGTCACATTGTGAGGTTAGTATATTTTCATGACATTGCAACATGTGGATATGTTTGACACATTGAAAGGATAGGGATATGCTTGTCAAATTGCGACGAAAGGGATATGTTAATCATATTGTGATGTTACATTATTCATTAGATTTTGATGAAACTATGTTCATCACATTGCGACAACATGGATATGCTCGTCACATTGCGATGACATGGCTATGTTCGTCAAATTGAGATGTTACATTATTGGTCATATTGTGATGTAACTATGTTTGTCCAATTGCGAGGATAGGAATATGCTTGTCACATTATCATGACATGGATTTGGTCATCATGTTACAAACTTGCACTATTGGTCATATTGTGACATTATTATGTTCATCATATTGCGACATTAGTATATTTATCACATTGAAACATTGCTATGTTCGGCATATTGCAACGTCTGATTTTGTTTGTCAAATTGCAACGTCGAGTTATGTTTTTCACATGGGAAGGTTTGTTTGCGCTCGACACATTACGAAAAGGAATTTCTAGCTAAGTTTAAAAAAAATAATTCATGAAGTGTTTCCTTTGTTAGAAAAATAGGAACTTTCAACTAATGTGATGCATTAGAAGAAAATTTAGAATCATACTTGTTCTAAGGACATTGATAACAGATGATATTGATCTTTACAATTATGATTCTTACTTGTTCTAAATACATCTATAGAAAATCATTTTGAACTTTGTAGATGATAAATTACACTTGTTCTAAGGACATTGTTAGTAAATCTACATGATTTATACTTGCTCTAACGAAATTTATAATAACTCATTTAATAATTTATAATAAGAATAAAAACAATAATAATCTAATATTATGATTTACTCCTACTATTCCATTACTCCTATTATTCTATAAATAATTATTTTAAAATTTTAAATATAAAAAAATTGCAATTATTTTAAATTGAATTTAAATTATATGTTGCAATTATTATTTGAAATGAATTTGTACTTATTATTTAAATTGAATTTAAATTATCTTTTATTGATTTTATTTTATTGCAATTCTTATTTAAATTTATTTTTTGTTGCAATTATTATTTAAATTGAATTTAAATCATCTTCTATTATTGTTAGTTTATTGCAATTCCTATTTAAATTAATTTTTTATTGCAATTACTATTTGAATTGATTATGCTATTATTATTCTAATTAAATATAAATTATTATTTTAACATAAATATTAATAAACAAATGAGATTTTGAATGCAGTAGTCTAAACGTTCTAAGAAATTAATCTTTTCCAACCATATTTTAAATAACAAAAAATAGTGATTTGATGTAAATTTATATTATTGAATTCCCCCAAAAAAATCATTTCATAAAATAGTTAAAAAACACCAATTTCAAACTTAAAAGATTTTGAAAAGTTTAAGTATTTTTTCATTCATAAAATTCAAATCAAATAACAATACCAAATTCAAATCAAATAACAATATAGACAACAAACCATTAAACTAACCTCTTTAACTGAAAATAATTTGTTTTTTTATTATATAATCATATATATATATATTTTAATTTCTTTATTCATTATTTAATCACATTTATTTTAGTTCATTTATTTATTGATTACGTAAACCTATTTATTTTAGTTTTAGTAATTTTACCATTGTAATTTAATGTTTGAAATAAGAAGCAATCATGTAAATAATTCAATTCATACTGAAATGCAATTTTAATAAGCTTACAAAATATAATGTATATATATTCATGTTATTGTAGTGAACTAATGTGTTGATTAGTATCAAAATGAGGTTAGATATATCTTGTCCCTAAATTTATCAAAATGTTAATTTGAAAGAGATAAAATTTCTTAAAATGTAAATTTTTTTCATGTTTACTATACATTTAATTGATGATGATGATTAACATCCACTAAGACCGAATTGTTCTATCAGACCTGAAGAGGGTAAGTGATTACTTGTGATTCTTTAGAATTTTGTTTCTGTGCTCGAAAAGCATTAAGAGAAGCTTTCCAAGATCATCATACCTTTGTTGAGTTAAGAGGTTAGGAAGGTTGATAGTGTGATAAATATTTTGAAAATGAGATCTAATATGGGTATAGGCTGGACAATCTAAGAGAAAGTGATTTTCATATTCAACCCTTTTAGTGTCACAAAGGTGACACACTCTTTAATCCCATGGCAGTGTTGGAATTGACCAATGCCCAGTTTCACTATGGAGCTCATGAGAATTTGTTCTTATCTTAGCAATGCTTATTTTTTTCTTTACGCTTGTCAAAACAGATAGATAATTTTGATCTTATAGATTAGGGTTGATTACATATTTATAATACCTTAATTTTATTTTTTCCTCTAACTCTTTATCACACCACATTTTCTCCTTAAATTTTGATTTGACATTTTTTTTAATAGTATCTCTATTCTGCAAAATTGTTTCTTTCATGATTCCCCAATAGTTTAGCCAAGAACAAGCATGTTTATGCCATCCTTGCTTGAGTCGATGGTGGTTATGTATTGATTTTGAAGCAATTTTAGGTAGCCTCTTGTCTTCCATGTTGTTTAAATTGTTCTTATACATTAGGCATCTAGTCATAGCCATGCTCTCTGACGTAGACACCACCTCTGCCTTGGCAGAGTCTCTACGCGACCTCCTGGTCTTAAGGATCGTTCACTCTATTTCATGAGTTGAAGCAGCTCCTTTGATTCCTTGCTGGAATCTCTTTTAAATCAATCCATAGGTCCTTTCAAGAAGCTCCCCTGTGCGAACAGAACTAGGTGCGAGCTCCGCCCTCTTCATGTGACCATAGCGCTATGACCAAGGCCTACCTCGAAAGTCGCTTGTCACAACTCGCCTCTCGCGAGTTCGTGAGTTGAAGCTCTCGACTCCTCCTGTCCAAACCCACGATATCTGAGATCGTGAGATGGGTATAACTCCTTCCCTTGTCAGTGCCCTCCGCGTGTGACCACCAGCTAGGCTTAACACTAGAACTTATTGCTTCTCTCCACTTTGTGAGTTCAAAGGTTGAAATCTTGTGCTTTTATCTCGTGAATCCTTGAGACCCGAGAAGTCAACGGAGTGTTGACTCCTTCCACAATGTGACGTGTGTCTGCCTGTCTATCCTTCGGGCCCATAGCATGGTTCTGCCATGTGTCTCTCGTGCCTGTCTTCGGCACTTCGCGATTTCCCAACTTGGAGCACCCAAGCTTTGGGCTCTCACCTTGCGAACCTCTGAGTTTGCAAGATCCTTAGATCTCTGCCACCTATCCTCCTCTGACGGATGGTTACGATCTTCTCACCACTTCGCCACTCGCGACTTGGAGCACCCAATGTTTGGGCTCTCACCTTGCGAACCTCCGAGTTTGCAAAATCCCTTGATATTTTCCACCTGTCCTCCTCAGATGGACGACTACAATTCTCTCGCGACTTCGCTACTCACGAAGTCAAGAGACTTCATTCTCTAACCTCCGATGTCTAAATCCCTAATATGGGTGATCTCGTGACACATGTCTGCTCCTAACAAATGGCTCATATCCTTTCGAGACTTTTGTCTCCTCTGCTTTGTTGTATGAGGGTTTAACTCCCTCACAACTCTCGACAGATCTAATGGCTATCAGGTAATTAGACTAGGATCCAATGGTCCAGATCCTTTCTACTTCGTGTGCTCCTCTGATGCTTCCTAGATGTGGAAAACCAATGATCTAGATCTCTTCTACTCAGCTTGATTTGACATCTGTTGTGCGCCCTCCTGAGATTCTACACTTTATTCTAACACTTGGAAGAATTCCAAATGTCTAAGGCCTTAACTTTGAATTCTTTTCCCTGTGAACTCTTCGCCTTGAGTCTCGCTTGCGCATACAAAAACGCCACTTCTCCTGAGCTTTAAAAACTCTGAACTCTTCAAGGAGTTCTGTA
This sequence comes from Picea glauca, assembly GCA_000966675.3. Taxonomy (NCBI): domain Eukaryota; kingdom Viridiplantae; phylum Streptophyta; class Pinopsida; order Pinales; family Pinaceae; genus Picea; species Picea glauca. Next base: position 484,107 of record JZKD02S1902956.1, read on the forward strand.
GCCTCTGCACTCCTTGCAGCTATGGCTTTGTGCGTAAAATCACTAGCCCTCCTGAGCTTGACCTTCTATGGAACCTTAAGAGGTTTCCACGACTCCTGTACTCCTTGTAGAGTCTCTGCATGCATGAGGTGTTATCCCTTCTGATCTTACTCACGAAATCAGATCTCTAAGGAACTAAGTCCCTTTTTCCTTTCTCCCTCAGATGGAGAATTCATATGCCCTCTTGGCTATCCCTTTGCTCAAGCAACCTTTTGCTGAGAGTTTCAGGGTGTTCAACAACCCTGCGAAGATCCTTTTCCTTGGACTCTTCTACTAATTCCAGAACTCAAGGAGTTCTTTTCTCCTCTTGTACCTGTCTGCACACCTACTCAATGCCCACCTGGCAGAGTATCTTCTTACAAAACATCCAACAATTATTTCCCCTTTTGTGCGCCCTATGCACATGCTCAATGCCCTCCTGGAAGAGCTCTCAGAATCCTTAATGATCCTTGTTCTCTTGTCTAAAATCACAACAGAGTTCTTCTCAATGCATCACTATGCATATGCTCAATGCCCACTTGGCAGAGCTCTCAGAATCCTTAGTGATTCTAACTTCAATCTGAACTCATAGAAGAGTTCTTCTCCTATGCACTCCTTACACTGGCTCGATGCCCTCCTGGTAGAGCTTCACAGAACTCCTCAGAGATTCTGTCTGCAACTATGTTTTCTCATACACAACCTTGCCTCCAAGGTGTTCAGCAACCTTGAGGTCTTCCTCCCAAGTTGTTGATTTCATCTTATGTGCCCACCTGGCACGCCTCTGTTTGAACCCACAGAATTCAGAAATGCACCCTTTGTGCACAGCTATCAGAACCCGCAACATTCTATCACACCCTCATGGTGTGAAGCCTTAAATACCTCTCAAGCCTGAAACCAAACAAACTCATGCAAATGCAAAACTACAGAATACATTCACGACATAATTTGAACACACATAGACATTCATTCAACACAAGAGATATGCAGGAAAAACTATTGTTTGTATTAAATGGCAAATACCTGTTTTTACAAGGAGTTCCTGAGCATGAACTATATCAAAGTCTCAGCTCCTTCTCTTCTCTTACAAATCTCTTCACTATTACAACTACTTCCCAAATGAGATCAAAATTGATCTTTTACATGAGGGGGCTCTTCAATCTCTTCCCTCCAAACTCACCTACCCTATTCAATTACATTGAACGGGCTGTCTAGTCCAGAATCGGATCTAGATCTCATCCTTACAAAACATTAAAGGCCTATGTACCTATAGCCTGCACAAAGGCACATCTTCACAGATAAACAACCTCAAACATTTAATTACATTCATTCAAATTTTAAATGAGGACTGCGCCTCTCTTCAACACGCGATTTGAATTCGCTAACGTGGCTGGCTGGCTGGCTGGTTGACGTGGAGAGATGCTCCTGCATCATACTCCTTAGTTGCAAAATCCATGATCTCCTGCTCATGAGGTCCCCATCTCAGCTGTTGAAATCCTTCTGGATCCCAAACAAATTTCTGGAGTTGTTCATCTGCTCCATTTCCCTGCTGCTGCTGCTGCTTCTGCGCTGCTGCTACTGCTGCTACTTCTGCGCTGCTGCTGCTGCTGTTGCTTCTTTTTTTGCTTCTCTTCTCAACTTCTCCTTGCTGGTAGTCTCTGTTGATCTGATCATCAACTTCCTGATGTTCTTGATCACTTTGTCCAGCCGCTCTAGTGGCTGGCTCTACTTTTGCAGTCTCCCCAACTGCAAAATTTTTCTGCAATTGGGCAGATCACTATGCTCTCCCATGCCATATTCTTTATATTCTTCTGTGGCCTTAACTTACCACCCTACTGCAAATTTCATCTCTGCAGTCTTCTCTTAACTGACCTATTGTTCAGTCATCTTCACTGACGGCTCAACTTCTGCTAGTTCTCTTCCTGACTCTGGATTGTTCAACCAATCCTCCAGCATATCCAGCGCCATCTCCCATGGAGTGAGCAATCTATCTGCCTTCTCTTTGGCTTCTTCTGCTATCATCTTTAGTGCAACAATTTCCTTCTTTTTAGCTTCCTGTCTAAAAGTATTGATCCATTCCTCAGAATGCTCATCTTCTTCTTCTGCTTGGGCAGTCTCAAATACCTGCTCCAATTCTTCTTTGACAGTCTCAATTGGTTGTCTTTCTCTTGCTGCTACTGCTTCATATGCAACCCAAAATTTGGCCTCCTCTGGGATATGTTGCAAGAGTATTTGAATTCCTCCAATCATTAGAAGATTCCTCAGATCCTCCTCTTCAGTCAGCTACATCTGCTGATTCAAACTCACCTCTGAGTTTATGAGACCATCAGATAGTCTCATCTACTCATCCCTGCCCACCTGACAATATGAGATTTTCTTGCTACCCTCCTGGAAGTCTATGGAATCAAATGAAACCATCTATGTTCCCTTTCCCACCTAGCAAATTGGAAACCTTCCGCTGCCCTCATGGCATTCTATGAGATCCCACAGTGATCTCAACTCATTTCCCACCTGGAAAATTGGAACTTCTCCTCTACCCTCCTGGAAGTGCTTGAGATCTTTAGTCGATCCCAATTCATCCTCATCATCACCGAGATTTCTCCCTGTCTCTAGTTCACATATCCGAATTTTATTTTCTTCTCGGCCATTGAGGATTTATGCATACCTCAACCATATTTTCAACAGTCTACACTGTCTCATGACCATCAGCTCTTTGACTGGCCATTTTACCTTTGGATTCCTTATGGGCCATTCGTGCACCCATCTCGACCTCTTATCCTAACGCATCTCAATTGCAAGTTCATCTAGTCTCACGTTCATCTCAGTGAGTTCTTCATCCCATTATGCTTCACTCATTAGCTCTATGTCCTTTCTTCCAGCAAACTTACGGCCTTCAGTAGCCCTGTTGTTATCTCTGTCTGCCCTCCTGGAAAATATTCCGCTCACTCCTGCAAACCTGAGTGCTTCAGCCTCTTCCTATAGTCCTGTTGACTGTCTTCTCAATTGTTGCCTGCCCACAAACAATCACCAAAGAGTTTCAATACTCTGTTTTCTTCCTTTTCCGTCTCCCTCTGCTTGAAATATACAAACAAAGTTATTGCTCTGATACCTCACTAACACAGACACCACCTCTGCCTCGACAGAGTCTTTGCATGACCTCCCGGTCTCAAGGATCGTTCGCTCTATTTCATGAGCTGAAGAAACTCCTTTGATTCCTTGTTGGAATCTCTTCTAAATCGATCCACAGGTCCTTTCAGGAAGCACCCCTATGCGAATATCACTAGGCACGAGCTCCACCCTCTTCATGCGACCACAGTGCTATGACCAAGGCCTACCTCAAAAGTCACTTGTCACAACTCACCTCTCGCGAGTTCGCGAGTCGAAGCTTCGACTCCTCCTGTCCAATCTTGCGATATCCGAGATCGTGAGATGGGTATAACTCCTTCCCTTGTTAGCACCCTCCATGCATGACCACCAGTTAGGCTTAACACTAGCGCTTCTCACTTCTCGCCACTTCATGAGTTCAAAGGTTGAACTCTCGTGCTTTTATCTCACGAATCCCTGAGACCAGAGAAGTCAACAGAGTGTTGACTCCTTCCACAATGTGACATGTGTCTTCCTGTCTATCCTTTGGGCCCACAGCGTGGTTCTGCCACGTGTCTCTCGTTCCTGTCTTCGACACTTCATGATTTCTCAACTTGGAGCATCCAACCTTTGGGCTTTCACCTTGAGAACCTCCGAGTTCACGAGATCCTTAGATCTCTGCCACCTATCCTCCTCCGACGGATGGTTCCGATCTTCTCGCCACTTCTCCACTCGCGACTTGGAGCACCCAACCTTTGGGCTCTCACCTTGTGAACCTCCGAGTTCGTGAGATCCCTTGATCTCTACCACCTATCCTCCTCAGATGGACAACTGTGATTCTCTCATGACTTCACTACTCGTGAAGTCAAGAGACTTCCTTCTCTGACCTCCGATGTCTGAATCCCCGATATGGGTGATCTCATGACACGTGTCCACTCCTAATGAATGGCTTAGATCCTTTCAAGACTTTCATCTCCTCTGCTCTACTATATGAGGGTTTAACTCCCTCGCAACTCTTGACAAATCTAATGGCTGTCAGGTAATTGGACCAAGATCCAACGGTCCAGATCCTTTCTACTCCGTGTGCTCCTTTGCTGCTTCCTGGACGTGGAAAATCAATGGTCTAGATATATTCTCCTCAGTCTGATCTGACGTTTGCTATGTGCCCTCCTAAGCTTCTGCACTTTCTTCTAACACTTGGAAGAATTCCAAATGTCTAAGGCCTTAAATTTGAATTCTTTTCCTTCTGAACTCTTCTCCTTGAGTCTTTCTTGCGTGTACAAAAATGCCACTCCTCTTGAGCTTTAAAAACTCTGAACTCTTCAAGGAGTTCTATAGCCTCTGCACTCCTTGTAGCTACGGATTTGTGCGTAAAAGCACTCGCCCTCCTGAGCTTGACCTTCTATGGAACTTGAAGAGGTTTCCACGACTCCTGCACTCCTTGCAGAGTCTCTGCATGGACGAGGTGCTATCCCTTCTGAGCTTACTCACTAACTTAGATCTCTAAGGAACTAAGTCCCTTTTTCCTTTATCCCTCAGATGGAGAATTCAGATTCCCTCCTGGCTATCCCTCTGCTCAAGCAACCTTTTGCTGAGAGTTTCAGGGTGTTCAACAACCCTACGAAGATACTTCTCCTTGGACTCTTCTACTAATTCCAGAACTCAAGGAGTTCTTTTCTCCTCTTGTACCTATCTGCACACCTACTCAATGCCCAACTGGCAGAGTATCTTCTTATAGAACATCCAATAGTTATGTCCCCTTCTGTGTGCCCTATGCACCTGCTCAATGCCCTCTTGGAAGAGCTCTCAAAATCCTTAATGATCCTTGTTATCCTATCTGAACTCACAATAGAGTTCTTCTCAATGCATCACTATGTGTATGCTCAATGCCCACTTGGTAGAGCTCTTAGAATCCTTAGTGATCCTGAATTCAATCTGAAGTCACAGTAGATTTCTTCTTCTGTGCACTCCTTGCACTGGCTCAATGCCCTCCTGGTAGAGCTTCACAGAACTCCTCAAAGATTCTGTCTGCAACTCTGTTTTGTCATAAATAGCCTTTCCTCCAAGGTATTCAACAACCTTGAGGTCTTCCTCCTGAGTTGTTGATTTTAGCTTTTGTGCCCACCTAGCACGCCTCTGTTGGAACCCACATAATTCAGAAATGCACCCTCTGTGCACAGCTATTAGAACCCGCAATGTTCTATCACACCCTCATGGTGTGAAGCCTCAAATACCTCTCAAGCCTGAAACCAAACACACTCCTGCAAATGCAAAACTATAGCATACATTCACAGCATAATTTGAACACACATAGACATTCATTCAACACATGAGATATGCAGCAAAAACTATTGTTTGTATTAAATGGCAAATGCTTGTTTTTACAAGGTGTTCCTGAGCATGAACTATATCAAATTCTTAGCCCCTTCTCTTCTCTTACAACTCTCTTGATTATTACAACTACTTCCCAAATGAGATCAAAATTGATCTTTTACATGAGGGGTCTCTTCAAGCTCTTCCCTCCAAACTCACCTACCCTATTCAATTACATTGAATGGTCTGTCTAGTCCAGAATCAGATCTAGATCTCAGCCTTACAAAACATTAAAGTCCTATCTACCTACAGCCTGCACAAAGGCACGACTTCACGGCTCAACAACCTCAAACATTTAATTACATTCATTCAAATTTTAAATGAGGACTGTGCCTCTCTTCAACACGTGATTTGAATTCACTAACATGGCTGACTAGCTGGCCGGCTGACATGGAGAGATGCTCCTGCATCACTGTCAATGGGGGGGAGGCTTGTTTCTAAGAGGAGGATGGGATAGGGTGTATTTCCTTTAATTTTGTGATTATAGGTTATAAAATTCTTTTGTATTTTCTCTATCTTTCTCCAGTATTCATGAGAGATACTACAGCCCCAGAATTCACATCCATAAAGAATAACAGGTGAAACAAGAGTCTCAAGGAGGAGTTTCTTCTTATCCCAACTCCAAAGATCAACTAATTTACAATTGTTTTCAAGCCCATAATAAGCTTTCCATCCCCCAATAATTCTTTTCTCAATGCTATAATTCCAATTGAGCTTGTGGTGAATATAAATTCCAAGATATTTGTATGAAGTCACTTCCTCCAATTTGTTGTTGTCATATACAAAGGTATCATAAGGTATCTTATTGGATTTATTAATTATGACCTTAGTCTTATGAGTATTAACAATCATACTCATATTGGAGCAAAATTCCTTGAGGATTCTTAGTTGGTTTTCAAGATCATGGGGAATCCTTGCCATAAGAACAATATCATCGACATAAAGAAGAATATTGATGACTATACCAATGAGAGTAGGGCCGACACAACCTTTTTTTTCCAATAATTCTTCTAACTTGTCAATGTATATGCCAAAAAGGGTAGGGGACAAGGGAGAGCCTTGTTTGACTCCAATATTACAGTTAATCTCTTTTGACAACTCCTCAGTGTTTTTAAACTTAGCAATACCGTTCTCATACATCCTTATTGCATTAGCCCTCAACTCGAGAGGCACTTTTGTCTCTTCCAACCTATTCCAAAGGTTTTTCCTAGGAACCATGTCAAATGATTTTCTAAAGTCAACAAAACAACAAAAAAGATTGGTTTTAGTATTGCGGAACTCCTCTGCAATGATCCTAAAGGTAACAATATGGTCCAAAGTTGAATGATATCTCCTAAACCTGGCCTGGAATTTATCTCTTTTACTGTGACCTTCTAGCCAAAGGATAATTTTCTTTTCCAAAATAATTCCATAAAGCTTGGCTAAAATATGGCTAATCATAATGGTCCTACAATTAGAGGGAATTTTTCTATCCTCATTTTTAAAAATAGGAACAATGAGGCTTTGCATCTAGGGTTTAGAGAATCCCTGTTCAACTACTAAATTGAAGAGCTTGTGTATGTGAGGAATAAGGATTGTCCCTCTGATTTTAAAACTTTCAGCTTGGTGGCCTTCAATTTTGCGAGCCTCTTAAACCCTAACTCTATGTAATCTAAAGAAAAAACTTCTTCCTTTATAGGGACAATAGGAATGGTGTCCATGGCATTAGGGAACTCATAAAGACTTTTAAGGTAGGAATTCCAGTCCCTTAAGGGAATCCTGTTATTTTCTTTAGTATTGTGATTTAGAATTTGGCTCCAGAACTTCTTAGGATCCAACTTGTATAGTTGTGAAAGTCGCTCTTGCCTTTTATTGATATAGTATCTTTTTTTCCTTTTAATTAGGGCTTTGTACATATTGATCTTATAGAGTTTTAAGGGCTCATTAGAAGCATCCCTAATGGATTTCCTAGAAATTTTACATTCTTTATCATACCAAGGGTTGGTCGTTCTATTCTTATTTTTATTAGACACCTCGAAAGAGAACTTGTTAATAGAAGTGGAAAGGGTAGTTGTAAAATTATGATAGAGTTGTTAAATGTTGTCCTTATAAGTTAGGAGGTTTAATTTACTATTTAAATCATTTAAGAAAATGTCAACTTTACTTTTGTCAAAGCACAAATTCCTTTGATTATCAAAATCCTCTTCAATGGTGCTCCTATGCATGGAAAACTTTAGAGTTAGGGTTAAAGGTTTATAATGGGAGTCAGGATCATGGTCATTTAAAAGGTCAAAAGTTGTTATTTGGTTGGAAACGGGGATATTAGATATCACATAATCTACAACACTACTACCTAGCCCATGAATACAATTCATGTGGTTGAATTTTGGCCACTTCATTACTCCATTGCAAATTATTAGGTCTTGAGAGTTATAGAGCTTGACCAACTCAGTACCAAACAAATTCTCAATTAGGTATTCAGAGCGTCTTTTGTATCTATTAGATAAAACAAGTTCCTCATATAGCCATAAAGGATTATGGTTGCAGTCATTACTTAAAAGAGTAGCTTGTTTAGTTGCAGTCCTAACATTAAAGTCTCCTAGAAAGAGGATATTACCTTCATTTTTCAAATTATAAATATCTTGTTCTAAATTATTATAGGGACAATTTTTATCTAGATTATTTTTCTTATAAAAAGTAGAATTAATAGGTGCAAAGTAACAAATTTCTATATACATCTTCTTAGCATTGGTGTTTGAATTTTTTATCCAAATGTATTGATTAAGAGGGTCAATCTTATGAAGTTGAATGTGAGGATAAATTCTCTTTCTAACATAACAATATATGCCTCCTATCCCTCTACGATGGGATTTTTGTTTCCATGCCGACCACAAGACAAATCCTTCCATGTTAGGGACCTTAGACTCCTCATGCTCACAAGTTTCAACTAGACATATAATATCAATATCACTTGGGATCCAACTTATCATAGGACCTTTGCACCATGGAAAGCCACGAAAATTCCAGAAAAGGATCCCAAGTGTCCCAAATTCCTATTTATTATTATCCTTCTGGTCTCTATCCCTAACAATATCTTTTCGATTTCTAATTATTGCCCATTTGCCTTTTTTCCTGGCTTCTTTTACCTTTTGAACTTCCTTCCTTAATTCAGCTTGGTCTTCGGGAATGAGATCTTCATTTATAAATATTCCTGACCCTTTTAAGCTCAAATATTTACTAAGTATGTTATATTTATGGTCATTACAACTTACTTTGACACAGATCAACCTATCTTTGCGATCAATTATTTTTCCTAGCCTCTTTTCTTCTATAAGGTAAGTTGTATCAATTTGTGATTTATTTTTTTATTTTTCTTTTACTATTGCTAGCATATCCTCCTCTTGTTGTTCTTTTATACCAAAAATTATGATGTTCAAGGATATTTTGTTACGCTCATGGTCCAGTTCAATTATCTTAGTCATTTCCTGTTTGGTGGGTTTGATATCCAATTTTTTTTCCATATTAGTGAGGGTCAAATTGTTGGTTAGATTTTCTTCTAGCTCTTTAATCCTATCTCTCAAGTTGTGATTTTCTTTGATCCCTCCTTCTTGGGTTGATTGTTTATGTTTTTCCATTTCTTGAATTCTATGCTTCATTGTCTGTAATTCACTCTTGAACCCTAAGAATCTATCCTCTATTTGAGTTTGAATGATATCTTTAATTTTTTTATCAATCATTGCTTCTATCTCTATTTGGAGTTTTATGTCTCTTTCTTCACTCCTTTTTTCTAATGTTTCTAACTGTATTTGGATTTTGACATCTCTCTCTTCTATTCTTTTTTCTACTAATAGCATATAATCGTAAAGGATCTCCAGGGTTATTTTGAGGGGCCTCTCCTTGTTAGGCTGAGTTTTTGGAATAGGTGGTGGAGTGCTCATATAGAAAAGAAGAGAAAAAATACATAACAATTATTATTATGGATTGAATTTATCTCTCAAATCAACTTTTACTTATGGAACTTAAAATAAATAAAATATATTTAAATCTCTTTACATAAAATTAAAATAGATCAAAGTAAAAAGTGACTCACCTCATTTCATATGTCCAATTGCTCAACCCGTTGAAGAAGACAAAAATAATTTCTGAAAACAACAAAGAAGTCTAGAGAGACTACAGAGATTATTCTGGGTAAAAAAAGGTAAAAACCAAATATAAGTATTATTCCTGTTCAAAACCCTAGATATATAATCTTAGAAATAAAATATCTCCTTAAAATAATAATAATAATAATAATAATAATAATAAACCAAAGAAAATTATTATTCTCGTTCAAAAAAACAAAGATATAATTTCAAAACCATAGAGTAGTATTCTTGTTCAAAACCTAGGAGAAGTATTATTTTCATTCAAAACCATAGAGAAATAATTTCAAAACCGCAGAGAAAAACTAACTAAAATAATTTCTCATGTTTTACAATATATTCATCTGTTACATTAGTTATAACATATATGAAATATATTTTGGAAAAAAAATATAATGCAACAATATTGGAAGAGAATATTTAATCAAAACACTGAAACAAATAACTACAAATAATCATAAAATCTAAATTAAACAACTTTAATGACTACTTAAAACATTTTTAGGAAAGTTGACAAATAAACATTATGTCTCATAGTAAAGAGATGCATCATACATACAAATAACCATAATTTCATCCTATTCTAACCCTAACCCTAACCTTTATTATTATAACGATTTTGGAAATCCCTAATTATTAAAAAATTTAATGTGATTAACTTGTCATGAGGAAGCATGTTGCCGGATGCATCCTGCCTTAAGGTTGCAGTCACATGGGACACACTAGCTCATGTGATCATGTTAAAATCCTTTGTAGAATTTTTTTTCAATGGAATATGAGTCACTCGAGGAGCCTGAAGAAGAAAATGAATGGTTAATGGAATTTTCTACACATGGAGAAGAACTAAAGAGTAGTCTTAAACCATTACTTAGTCGGGTCGAAATCACTTAAATCTAAATCAGAGCACAGTATTATAATATCAAATCTGATATCAAATTTAAATCTCAGTGCAATATTATAATATCTCAATCTACCAAATTGATAAATCTAAATCGAAGCACGGTATTATAATATCTCAATCTACCAAATTGAAATGACCAATCTATAGAATTTAGACCAATCACATGCATTAAACCTAGAATTGATTTAGACCCATTTAAAGTGGTTGATATACGCTGATTGACACCATTAATTTGAATATACGCAAAATGGTGTCGATCCACGTATATCAACCACTTTTATAAAGTGGTTGTTGCTAGTTGATGACCAACATGCTTTGGAGAATACCATTAATAGGTTAATACATATACATTAAGTTATTAATTAATTAATTAATCAATCAGTTAATATATATATATATATATATATATTATTAATGTATTAATAAGTTATTAATTAATATTTCTAAATTATTAATATATTAATAAAGTAATACATTATTAAAATAATACAAAAATTATATTGCATACATGGAATGCATTAATAAATACATTACTAAAGAATTGATACATTAAAAAATTAAGTTTTAACACAATGATAAAAAAACACATTAATAATACAGTGATATGGTAGTACATTAATGTATTACATCGGGTGTGTACATCACATTGTGGCATTGGGTGTGTACATCACATTGTGACCATTGAATATGCTAGTCACATTGTGACGTTTGGAAACGTTTATCATATTGTGATGTCAGTATAATTGTATCAAATTGAAATATGAGGATATGTTTGACACATTGTGAGGATAGAGATATGCTCGTCACATTAAGAGGAAGGGGACATTTTCGTCATATTGTGACGTTACATTGTTCGTCGGCTAATGATGTTACTATGTTCATCACATTGATACAAAAGGGATATGATTGTCACATTGCGATGACATGGAAATGTTCATCACATTGTGACGACATGGATATGCTCATCACATGGTGATGACATGGCTATGTTCATCACATTGCAATGTTGCCTTGTTTGTTAGATTGCGACGTTACTATGTTAAAGACATTGTAACAATACTATATATTCATCACATTGCAACATTACTATATTTGTGACATTGCAACATCTAGTTGTGTTCATCAAGTTGCAACATTGTGTTTTGTTAATCATGTGATAAGGTTGTTTTGTGGTTGACATATTACGAAAATGTGTGTACATCACATTCGACAATGGGCTATGTTCATCTCATGTGACATTTGGAAATGTTTCTCACATTGTGATGTTAGTATATTTGCTTCACATTGAAACATGAAGTTATGTTTGGCACAGTGAAAGTATAGGGATATGGTCATCACATTGCGATAAAAGGGCTATTTTTGTGAGATTGTGACATTAAATTATTCGTCGAAATGAGATGTTACTATGTCTATCACATTGCGCTGACAAGGATGTGCTCGTCAAATTCTCATGACATGGCTATGTTTTTCACATTGTGACGTCACACCATTTGTTAGATTATGATGTTACTATGTTCATTACATTGTGACATTACTATATTTGTAACATTGCAAGATTACTATGTTTGTCACATTGCAACATGTGGTTGTGTTTGTCAAATTGCAACATTGTGTTTTGTTCATCGCATGACATGGTTGGTTTGTGTTTTAAATACTACGAAAATGTGTGTACATCACATTGAACAATGGGATATGTTCGTCACATGTGACGTTTGTAATTGTTTATCACTTAGTGATGTTAGTATATTTGCTTTGCATTGAAACATGAAGATATGTTTGACACACTGCGAGAGCAGGGATATGCTCATCACATTGTGAGAAAAGGGTTATTTTCATGATATTGCAACGTTAAACTATTCGTCAAAATGTAATGTTACTATGTCTGTCACATTGTGACAACATGGATGTGCTCGTCAAATTATGACGACATACATACTACGAAAATGTGTGTACATCACATTGGACAATGGGCTATGTTCGTCACATGTGACGTTTGAAAATTTTTTTCACATTGTGATGTTAGTGTATTTGCATCACATTTCAACATGAAGATATGTTTGACACATTGCGAGGACAAAAATATTCTCATCACGTTGTGAGAAAATGGTTATTTTCCTGAGATTGCAACGTTAAACTATTCGTTGAAATGTGATGTTACTATGCCCTTCACATTATGACGACAGGGATGTGCTGGCCAAATTGTGACGACATGGATATGTTTGTCACATTGTGACATCACACCATTTGTTAGATTGTGATGTTACTATGTTCATTACATTTTGAAATTACTATATTCATCACATTGCAACATTACTATCTTTGTTACACTGCAATGTCTATTTTTGTTCATCAAATAGCAACATTGAGTTATGTTCACCACATGACAAGTTTGGTTTGTGTTCATTATATTATGAAAATGTGTGTACATAACATTGTGACATTGCGAAAATGGGCTATGCTTGTCACATGTGATGTCTGCAAATGTTTATCACATTGTGACATTAGTATATTTTCATGACATTGCAACATGTGGATATGTTTGACACATTGCGAGGATGGGGATATGCTCCTCAAATTGTGATGAAAGGGATATGTTCATCATATTGTGACATTAGTATATTCATCACATTGCAACATTCCTATGTTCGGCACGTTGCAACGTCTGATTTTGTTTGTCAAATTGCAACGTCGAGTTGTGTTTGTCACATGGGAAGGTCGGTTTGTGTTGAACACATTACGAAAAGGAATTTCTAGCCAAGTTTTAAAAACAAAATTAATGAAGTGTTTCATTTGTTAGAAAAATAGGAACTTTCAACTAATGTGATGCATTAGAAGAAAATTTAGAATCATACTTGTTCTAAGGAAATTGATAACAAATGATATTGAGCTTTACAATTATGATTCTTACTTGTTCTAAATACATTTATAGAAAATCATCTTAAACTTTGTAGATGATAAATTACACTTGTTCTAAGGACATTGTTAGTAAATCTACATGATTTATACTTGCTCTAACGACATTTATATAGTAAATCATTTAATAATTTATAATAAGAATAATCTAATATTATGATTTACTCTTATTATTCCATTACTCCTATTATTCTATAAACAAATATTTTTAAAATTTAAATATAAAAAAATTGCAATTATTTTAAATTGAATTTAAATTATATGTTGCAATGATTATTTGAAATTCATTATTTGTAATTATTATTTAAATTGAATTTAAATTGTCTTTTATTATTTTTATTTTATTGCAATTTTTATTTAAATTATTATTTTTATTGTGATTCTTATTTAAATTAATTTTTTTTGTTGCAATTATTATTTAAATTGATTGTTGCAATTATTATTTCAAATAAATTTGGAATTATTATTTAAAATGAATTTATATTACCTTTTATTATTGGTATTTTATTGCAATTCTTATTTAAATTATTTTTTTATTGCAATTATTATTTGAATTGATTATGTTATTATTATTCTAATTAAATATAAATTATTATTTTATTATTATTATAAAATAAATATTAATAAACATATGATATTTTGAATATTCTATAAGTTCTAAGAAATGACTCTTTTTCAACCATATTTTAAACAACAAAAAATAGTGTTTTGGTTCAAATTTATATAATTGAATTCCCAAAAAAAATCATTTCATAAAGAAATTAAAAAACACCAATTTCAAACTTAAAGATTTTGAAGAGTTTAAGTATTTTTTCATTTATAAAATTCAAATAAAATAACAATATTGAAAACAAACCATTAAACTAACCCCTTTAACCGAAAATAATTAGTTTGTTCATTATATAATCATATTTGTTTTTAATTTCTTTATTCATTATTTAATCTCATTTATTTTAGTTCATTTATTTATTGATTATGTAAACCTAGTTTTAGTAATTTAAAATTACTAAAACCTATTTATTTTAGTTTTAGTAATTTTTCCATTGTAATTTAATGATGAAAATAAGAAGCAATCATGTAAATAATTCACTTCATACTGAAATGCAGTTTTAATAGGCTTACAAAATATAATGTATATATATTCATGTTATTGTAGCGAATTGACGTGTTGAATGTTGGAATAATGTAGAAATTAGGATACTTAGTTAAGATTTACGTAACTAAGTGGTTGTGGGTTGTTGTGTGCCTGTCCAATTTAGGGTTTGCTGGTGGTTTCAGATCCACATTTGTAGGAGTTTAGTTCAAGATTGTTTGTGCTATATAAATGTAATGATTGGCTTCAATAATTCAATCAAGTGAGCTTTGCTCATAGTTTGGTTATGCCTCTGTTATTTAATTTGGTGTCAGAGCTGAAGGAGTGATCACGTCCATGAGATTGCATCTCTGATAGCTACCCAGGTTCGATCGCTCTTGAAGAGGAGGCAGATCGCTACATTATACATTGGATCACAGTCTTTAGTAGTGTGGAGGATCCCGAGTGGCTCTGAATTAGATCGTTGTTTGCTCCAGATTCGAGAGGAGTCGCCAGCCGAATTTATTTTCCTCTAACCATTGATCGCGAGCTATTGGAGCATCGTGGAGTTGGATCATGGATTTTATGAGAGGGCGTGGAGTTGAGCGTGGATCACTTGCAAAAAGAAGCGCGTGAATCCGGAAGAGGAGGAGATCCGCGTAACTACTATTATTGGAGAGAGGAGCTTCCACTTATGGTAGCCAGATGAGAAACACCACCAAGCTGGAGATGAACCTTGCTAAGGCGGATCGTTGTTTGTATAATCACTTAAAGGGCGTTGTATTCACTATACATCTTCAGCCGTAATGTTGCAAGCGCCGTGGCGACCTTCATTCGAGTGGGAGGAGTTGTTTTTACCCTTGGGGAATGTAACCCACAAAGTCAAATCGAAGGCACTCGACAGGAAATTGAAGGGGAGAAGAGCGAGATAGAGGCTCACCGGAGGTGAATCTGGACAGAGAAAGAAACCTATATCTGAATTTGAAATCTTCAGCCATGCTATACATCTTCAACCACGGTCGATGCTGATGCACATGGGATATTGCTTCTCAAACAGGTCGGTTGATATTTGACTCGAGCTACATTCTGGGATCATTCGAGGAAGTTGTTGTATTTCTATTGGTGGGAGAAGGCTTGGTGGTGGTAGCAGAAAGGTAATTTCTGAGTTGCTTTTAAAGAATTTAAAATGGCAAATTCTTTAATTGATTCATACCTAAATGAATCAAATAAATTAGATGGATCCAATTATGTAAATTGGAAATTTAAGATGTAAATAGTGCTGGAAGCATCTAGGGTTTGGGTTATTGTCTCGCGATATGAGGCAATGCCTGCTACTGCTACCCAAGATTGGGAGAAGAGAGAAAACAAAGATAAATTTTTCCTTAGAATGTCTGTAAAAGACAACATAATTCTGCATATAAGAGATTACAAAACATCTAAGGAGACATGGGACATCTTGAAAGGTTTGTACCAAACTGCTAATACAAACCGAGTTTTGTTTTTAAAAAGAAAATTTCTCTCAATCAAAATGGAGGAAAATGAAAATGTTACTAATTTCATTTCAAGAATCAAAGATTTAAAAGATAAACTAGGTGACATAGGAGAAAAGGTCTCACCCATTGTTCTAGTAACTATCACATTAAATGGCATGATAGAAGACTACCAAATGTTCATAACATGTATTGCAGCCCGAGAGAATGCTTTGACATTTGAAAAACTTGCAGGTATTATTCTACAAGAGGAGGAACGTAGAAGCCATCTCACCAGAAATATTCCACATTCAGATTCAACATTGATGGCAAAGGGTAAATGAAATCCTTGGGAACGCCACAAAGGAAAGACTTGGGAACGCAACAAAGGAAGCAAACCTCAATATGCAAAAGAAAATAAAGGTATGACATCTCCTCGGTCTCATACAAATCAGAGAAAGAGTGTTACATGTTTTAATTGTGGAAAAGTTGGACATCATGCTAAGGATTGTTGGTATAAGCATAAACATGAGAACAAATATAGAAATTCAAGGCATAACAGTAATTTTGTTGAAAGGGGTGATAATGGTAATGATGAATTCCACAAATTATTTATATCAGATGCTACTTTGTCAGCTGAGACAGATGATGTGCATGCATGGTATGTAGATTATGGTGCATCGATCCACATGTCTTGTAATAGAAATTGGTTTGACAGTTATTGTGAGACTAATGATGGTGCTAACATTTATCTTGGTGATGAACGGTCACATCAAATAAAAGGTTATGGGGATATCTCTGTTACATTACCAAATGGTAGTGTTAAACAAATACATAATGTAATGCATGTACCTGGTATAAAGAAAAATTTAATTTTTGTTTCCACCATAACAGATCAAGACATGAAGGTAGATTTTGTAAAATCACATTGTC
>JZKD02S1902956.1:501037-514348 GCA_000966675.3 Picea glauca
GTCCCATGCAGACAAGGTCTATTGGAGGAGCATATTATTTTCTCATTTTCATTGATGATTGCACTAAATACACATGGGTGTATTTCATGAGAAATAAAAGTGATGTTTTTGAATACTTTAAGGAGTTTAAAAATTTGGTTGAAAAACAAATTGGCAGGTACATCAAAATTCTCAGATCAGATGAAGGGGGAGAGTACAGATTTTGGGATTTCATCAAATACTGTAAAGAAAATGGAATTCTACAATATTTCATGGTACCACACACTCCTCAGCAAAATGGAATGGCAGAAAGGAAAAACAGAACCTTGGTTGAATGTGCACGAAGTATGCTTCAAGGTAAAAATCTCACTAATGGTTTTTGGTCTGAAGCTATTAGAACTGTTGTTTATCTAAAAAATAGAAGTCCTACTAAAAGCTTAGATCATAAAACTCCATTTGAAGATTTTTATGGTTATAAGCCTGTTGTGAATCACCTGAGAATATTTGGAAGTAAAGCTTTTGCTCACATTCCCAAAGAGGATAGGAGAAAGCTTGATGCTAAATCCATCAAGTGTATTTTTCTTGGTTACTATGATGAGCATAAAGCATATAAGATGTTTGATCCTAACATGCATAAGTCTTTCCAAGTAGAGATGTATTATTTCATGAAGATACAGGTTATAAAGTAGATAGTCATAGTGAATGGCACATTCCTCATGACTATATTGTAGAAGATGCAGATGTAACACATGTACAGAAAGAGGATCAAGAGGAGGAACAAGAAAAGGTACAGGGTCAGGATCAAGAAAAGGTTGAAAGAACTACACCTCAAAATAGAAGAAGAGATGCCAACACCAAGACTCCAAGGAGGACATCTCGTCCGATTCATACACCTATAAGGTACAAATATTATGCTTTGATGACTCAAGTAATGAGCACTATAGAACCTGCAAATTATCAACAAGCTAAAGAACATAAAGTTTGGGTGGATGCAATGAAAGAAGAATATGATTCAATAATGAAGAATGAAACATGGGAATTAATAGAGTTGCCTGAAAACAAAGTTCCAATTGGATGCAAATGGTTGTTTAAATCCAAATTGAATGTTGATGGTAGTATAGATAAATATAAAGAAAGATTGGTTGCAAAAGGGTATTCACAAAAAGAGGGAATTGACTATGTAGATACTTTTGCACCTGTAGCCAAGTTAAACACCATTAGATTGATGATTGCATTAGCTACAAAACATAAAGGGAACCTACATCAGTTAGATGTGAAGTCTTCTTTTTTGAATGGAGAATTAAAGTAGGAAGTATATCTTGTACAACCTAAAGGATTTGTTAAACGGGGACAGGAACATTTGGTATGCAAATTGAAAAAGGCTCTATATGGATTAAAATAGGCACCCAGGTCATGGTATGAAAAGATAGACAATTTCTTTCTACAAAAAGGATTTGTGAAGAGTAAGAATGATCCAAATCTCTATATTAAGAAATATGAAAAAGAACATATTGTTTTGATTTCTCTCTATTTTGATGATCTAATCATAACAAGAAATGCTTATAAGCTAATTGATGAAATCAAAAAGCAGTTATCATGGGTTTTTGAAATGAAGGATCTTGGAGAACTACATTATTGTCTGGGTCTTGAAGTATGGAAAGAAAATGGGGTGACACTGGTTACACAAAGCAAATATACCAGGGAATTGCTTCAGAGATTTGATATGAATGGATTGAAGGTGATTCCTACTCCATTAGAATAGAATGTTAAGCTCTGTAGTGATGATGAGACCAAAGAATTGGATGGAACTCTGTATCGACAACTGGTGGGAAGTCTGAATTATCCCATCACAACCAGGCCAAATATTGCCTACTCAGTCAACATCATTAGTCATTTCATGGCTAAGCTGCATGAGAGTTACTGGAAAGCAACAAAAAGAGTCCTTCGTTATTTGAAAGGAACTATTGATTTTGGTATTAAACATACTAATGAATTTGATGTTAAGTTGGCAGGATATTCTGATTCTGACTGGGCTAGAAATCTTAGTGACAGAAAGTCAACCACAAGTTATGCCTTTAGAATTGGTTCAGGGGTCGTATCATGGAGCAGTAAGAAACAACCAACTATTTCTTTGTCTACAACTGAAGCATAGTACAAAGCCTTGTGCAGTACTACATGTGAAGCTGTCTGGATGAGGAGAATTCTGGAAGACATGGGAGAAGAACAACAGGCACCCACAGTTATCAATTGTGATAATCAAAGTTCAATCAAACTTGCCAATAACCCTATGTATCATGCTAGAACTAAGCACATTGAAATTCAGCATCATTTTGTCCGAGAAAAGATACAGTCAAAAGAGATTGACTTAATCTATTGTAACACAGATGAAAATATGGATGATATTTTCATTAAGCCTCTGGGAAAGGAAAAATTTGAAATTTGCAGAGAGTTGCTAGGTGTGGTAGAAAATCCATTTCTTTATTAAGGGGGAGTGTTGGAATAATGTAGAAATTAGGATACTTAGTTAATATTTACATAACTAAGTGGTTGTGGGTTGTTGTGTGCCTGTCCAATTTAGGGTTTGCTAGTGCTTTCAGATCCACATTTGTAGGAGTTCAGTTCAAGCTTGTTTGTGCTATATAAATGTAATGATTGGCTTCAATAATTCAATCAAGTGGGCTCTGCTCACAACTTGGTTCTGCCTTTGTTATTTAATTTTGATTAGTACCAAAATCAGGTACCAAAATCAATTAAAATGTCATTTCTAGTGTTAAGATATATCTAATCTGATTTTGGTACTAATAAACACATCAGTTCACCACACTAACATGAATATATATACATTATATTTTGTTAGGCTTTGTGAGTTCACTACATTATACATCGAGTTTTTTAGAATGTCGGGACACTAAAGGTTTTAACGCTCAGGGCTCTTAGTTTCTAATATTTTCTTTATCGACTAAAGCATAGAGTCTCTAAATAGGATGTATGGTATGTCGTTTCAAATGCCTAGGAGGATGAATTTGATGACAAAGATGAAACATTGAAAACTGTTTTGAGTTAGATAAGGGAGTTGGAATTTTGAAGACCATTTCTAAATCAGAGGAGGAATATGGATTAGATAATAGAGAGGAACCACACTGATCTTCATTTTTTATAAATATATTGTATAAATTTCATTTGGAACCATTTTCTCATGCTTGAGCCACATGGGTTTATTGTTTCAATTTCTATTGAGTTCACTCTGTTTTTACTTTAGCACTTGGGTTTGAATGAGATACATCGTACATTTTCATAATATAAATTATTAGGATGTGCATAGGGAATCATTAATATTTTACACCATTCATCTCTGTAAAAGGTTTTCCATGCGATATAAAACAATATGTACATAGTGTGAACGAATTCTAGCATTCTCTGAAGAATTTCAAGAAACTATGTGTACCTCATTTACCAAGATTGTTGCTGCAAAAACTCATATGGCATATCATCTAGTGGTTCCACACGTCTCAATGATTCAAATCCTCATCCAGGCGTTCTGGTTTATATATGACCTCGTGGGAGATGATCCATTAGTTGCTTGTAGTTTCAGGATTCATCAAGTCTATTGATGATGCTAATATATATATTATAAATGACATTCAATATCTACATCAAAACATTAATTCATTGAGATTAATTACATTGATGCAAATAATTTGACGATACCTTGTGATGTTCTCATGAATTTCATCTACAACCATTGTGATTAAACCCGCCAGTAGATGCTTTGGATCTTGAAGTTCATAGAGACTGATAGATTCTAAATAATCTACTACTATTAGATTCATAATGAATAAAAGAGTAGAAATATAATGGAAATAATAGAAGTAATCAAGAAACTATGATGAACGGAGATAACAAAACAATGGCAGAAAAGGCATACTCTATTCATCAATGCTTCTGTAAATAATCATGTACATAGATGTACATATATAATACAAAAAACCATAACTGTCATGTACATGTATAACAGTGAGGTTAACTTAACTAACCATCTAATTTATGATTACTATTTAAACAACTACACATTCATAATAATCAAGGTAACCTGCAAATGATTTTTTTTTAAGTTTAGTGGTTTATGAAACTAAGATTGGATTAAGTCATTGTAAAGAGGTGCATTTTCACAACACCCTCCATTTTCATCTTGAATTTTTAGTTGATTGTAAACTATATGGAGTCGAACTCACTCTTAGGGCCTCTCCTAAGCCCCAAAACTAGTTTGGCGATTTTCCTTTTTTTTGGGGAAATTTGAATAACATGCTAAGCGCCTTTCCTTCATATGACCTTGAGCTATGACAAAGGTCTTAACCCAAAAGGAATTAATCCTTCGGGCTTCGAAAGTTGAATGTACCCCAAATTTCACAAATAAAAAAAACATTAATGGGGAAAACTAAAGTCTATTATGTACGACAACTACTCATGACAAACAAATAATTATGTCTTAATACATTAATTAGATAAGAAGCAAGTGTATCATTATCATTACTCATTCTAAAATGGCTACAAGAGATCTTAAGATCAACATATCGTTGATGTATTAGTGGCTAGGCGTGTCAAGGTCCATAGCCTAGGCAAAATTTGTGTAACCCATTTATATAAGTGTTACACTATGTTTATAAAACATATAACTATATATTCAAGACTTAACACTAACATACATAGGAGTGAACCTAGGGGTCATAACCCACTAAATCGAGAACCTACGCGCTAGGGTTGTCAAGTCCCATAGTAATAAACCATGATATGTAACTTATGATAAACAAAACTATATAGACGTGACCCTATTAAGACCCCAATTACTCCAACCTTAGTAGAATCGAACAAGTTAAAGAAGGTAAAAACATGCTAAGTCCTAGTTAGTACAGCTTGCAACAAGGACAAAAAGAAGGGTAACATAATTTATTTTTTATTGTGAACTCAATATAAGTGGTGAGAATACAAAGTTAAACTTGAACGTGTTACCTTTAGGGTCGTATGACATAATTATTAGAATGGATTGGTTAGAAAGGCATAAACTGATAATGAATTGTTATGAAAAGTCATTTGTGTACAAGGATGAAAATAATACAGTAAGAACAATATAGGGAATCATAAAACCAGTTTCTGTTAGACAAATACCAACAATGAAATTCAAGAAATGTATTAACAAGGGTTGAAAAGTATATTCTATTCAAGTAACTAATCTTTTACAAAAATAAAGAAAACCAAGTTTAGAAGACTTTGGATTCCTTCAGGGGTTTAGAGATGTATTCATAGAAGAGATACCAGAACTATCTCCAAGGAGAGAAAGAGATTTCTCCATCAATCTACTACCTGAATCTGCCCCAATATCAAAGGCACGTTATAAAATAAGTGTTCCCAAACTAACATAACTGAAAATTCAATTACAGGAATTGTTAGATAAAGAATACATCATACCAATTGTTTCACCTTGGGGAGCACTAATATTGTTTGTTAAAAAAGAAAATGGAATGTTAAGATTGTGTATTGATAATTGTCAACTAAATAAAATGATGATTAAAATTAAATACCCTTTACATATAATCAACGATCTCTTTGACTATATTGGAGGAGAAAAAATATTCCTTAACCTATATTTGAGATCTGGTTATCACCAAGTCAAGATAAAGGACAAATACGTAAACAAACAACATTTAGAACACATTATGGACATTATCAATTTGTAGTGATTTCATTTGGACTTACTAATACACCAACAACTTTTATGTGCTTGATGAATAGTATTTCCAGTCAGTCTTTGGATAAATTCATACTGATTTTTATCGATGACATTTTAATGTATTAAAAAATTGAAGAAGAACATGAAAATCGTTTGAAAATAATATTATAGACTCTAAGAGAACATAAGTTGTATCCTAAGTTTGATAAATGTGATTTGTACCAAAGAAAGATACAATAGTTAGGGCATGTAATATTGGAAGACAGTATTGAAGTATACCTTGAAACGATTAGAGCCATTATGGAATGGCCTATTCCTAAATACATAGTAGACATAAGGTCATACGTGGAGATTACCGACTATTATTGGAGTTTTATCGAAGGATTTTCCAAAATCGCCTATTCGATTACATCGTTGCAGAAAAAGGGAATGAAATTTAATTGGTCTCAAAAATTCCAAGATAGTTTTGACGAACTAAAAGAACTGTTAACTACAGCGCCAATCCTTAAGGTAGCAGATCTAGATAAATACTTTACATTTTGTGTCGATGCAAGTAAAGAGGGATTAGAAGGAGTGCTAACACAGGATGTACATTCATCTGCTATGAATCACACAAATTAAAGGAAGATGAATGAAGCTACATAAGTCACGATCTAGAGTTAGAAGTTGTAATTCATGCATTGAAAATGTGGCATCTTTATTTAATGGGAAGAAAATTCCTATTACTAACAGATAAAAATGGTGTAAAACATGTGTTCAGTCAATGGGATCTCAATGCAAGACAAGCAAGATGGTTGGCGTTTTCAAGTGAGTTTGGTTTTGAAGTATGATACATCAAGGGAAAAGAAAATAAAGTTGCAGACGCAATAACTCGAAATACTAATGCACTATATGAAGTAATGATCAACAAAGTAGAGAATGATATTGAGGATAGGATTAAATCTGCAAGAAAAAGTGATGAAAAATACATCAAAACAACAGAACAATTGCAAATAAATGAGAAAAATATGCACAGTACAAATCTCAGTATAGACAAAAATGGGTGTTGACGATAAAATTCACAACGAGGAATTTTTCCCACAAAGTATTGCTAAAGCCTATTATTTAAACTATGTTAATAAGAAATAATACTAGTAGGTGGGATCCCCTTGTAGATTGGAGGCTCGTAGATAGACATATCACAATTTTCATGTTGTTGTTTTGATACTGCTTACAAGGTCTTATATGGTTGATGATGCAGTGTTGGTTTTGTTTTTTGACATAATGGCAGGTGGATAATGCATTTCTGTGATGTTCTGTTATTCTAAGCTCTAATACTATGTTATGAGTGACATATACTACAGTTGTTACATTTTATTATATCACCATGATTATTACCTGGCTACACTTGCACAAGACATATGTTAGTAACAACATAAAACAAAATAAATGGAAAGAGACTTATAACAAAACATTCCAAAAGAAAGGGACTATGCTATGCTATGTTAAGAAGTTATGTGCAAATGCTTTGAAAAGAAATTAGTGTTAGTCCTAACTAGCAATGGTTAGTGTTTATGAAAATTCTATTTGAGTTATATTGGGCGCATTTGATATATGGTATGGTATGGTTTTTTGGCAATGGTTAATATGGATTTTGGGTGGCACATTTGGCAAGAAATATGTCACAAGTTTCAATGGTTGGAACTAATGGTGTGGTTAATGGTATTGGATATCGTTGGCTATCATGTACTTCAAAATTGAATGTGGAGGAAGATGGAAGTGAGGTGCAATAAATTCATGTCACTCCATACTTATCCCATCGGGTCATCACCCTAGCATGGTTATTATTTCAATTGGTTTTGTTGGTGGTTAAGCTCTGAGATTCAAGGCTGGAAGGAACTGCTTAGCTAGCTCACCCTTCTTAAAACTATTGGTTACAACTATGGATCTTTTCGCCCATCCATGAATTTTTATTTGTGTATGAAAAGAATGATGGATCAGTAATGTGTTGGTTTGTGTTTTCCTGAGATTGGAAACTATGTAAACGCATGGGTACTATCTCTGCAATGTGATTGTGTGGTTATTCCTTTTGCAAATTAAATAATTGGTTGGTTGAAGTTATGCATTCCTTGGATGTTCTCTGTGGTGATAATTGTGATGGTTCTCTGTTGTTTTAAGTAGTTATGGGTATTTTGTTGGAGGGTTTCCCTTTGTTTAGCCTTGCTGGTCGCTTCCTCACAATTATGGTAACCATGTCCGGTTGTATCCGAGTTGCTATGAGGTTGATGTATATGTTTTCGAACTACCTTTTGGTCATTATGTATTTTCCAGAGCCATTGTCGTGGGTTATCCACTTGGTCATAGGCTTATTTTGTGGTATTGGCATCAACATACATCAGAAGTTGGTTATAGGATTGCCATTATGCCAAGATATATGGTTTATGGTTGTTGGTGATACCTCAGGTTTGCATTCCCACTGGAATTGTTATAATTTGGTTCGTCTCTTGAGAAAAATGCGAGGGTTGTGCCTCTGTGTGTTCTTGGTAATTGTTACTGTCTAGTGGGAAATTGTTGCTCCTCTACATCGTTGCCTACCCTACTCGATGTTGAACTATTACACTATTACACAAACTGAGAGTTATAAAAACCATGTGGTTCCACCGTGATTGTTTCATAGGGTCTTTGCCTATTGTTGATATGTTCAAACTCTAGTCTCTCTGTGATTTTATGACTGAGTGAACTCTTGATTACTTATTGTGTTCATTGTTACAGAGCCTGTTTTTTATAACCCCAACTGTTCTCACTCTTGTCGGGTATCTTGTTGACTGTCATAGATTGGTTGAGTGGTTATGACAATTTATTTGATTATTATCTCATCTCTGATTGATTAAGTTGTTGGAAAGTTGTAATTGGGGATGAGAATTGGTATACAATCAAGGGGATGCCTCCTTTTTTTATGACATTTGCATCGAGGACCTAACTCCTTTTTTTATTATATTGGTTGATTGTGAGATAGTGGTAATGTAAAGTCATAGGGTTGCCTCTTTTTGTTATGCATTGGATCATTCTATTCGTACAACTTTGTGTCAATTGTGAATTGGTGATTGTTGTGTGTTTTAGTAATCTCAATCAGGATCATGGCAATTTCTGGAAAGTGATGACTATGATTTCATTATTTAATGTGTATGGATTATGGAGGTATTGTGCATATTTCATTTAAATTGCACCATCGGTGATGAAACTTGGGTTTTGTATTATGGTTTCATTGCAATGTTTTATTGGTTGATATAATGAAAAAGCATGAAATCGGAAAAGTCTGTTCAATTTGGGGAAAACATACCTATGTATATGTTTACTTGGGAAATTGTGAATGATGGACATAAGTTGATATTTTATAGTAATATATGATGGATAGCGATAGAGAAATGTGACTGTGTGTTCCTTTTGATTTTGTTTAAATGAAAGAAGAGAAATAAAGAAAAAACAACTATTCTCTTAACAGGACTGTTGAAAGGCATAGTGATTCTGAGTATGATTATAAACTGTGTTAATTGAGATTTTTGAAGAATTGGATGTGGGATAGTGAATAGTCTTGACACACAGTCATTTTTAATTGGTATTGGTATCGTTGTATTGAATACATAGTTGTTTTTATGGATCACTTAATTGGTTTTATGAACAATATTCCTTCTTTTCCCTACCATTATTTCAATTTTTTGCATATTACAAGTTCCCTAGCCTTCCCATATTCACTGTCCACTCCATGTTCTTAAAATTTAATTATAGTTAAGATAAATTTTGTATTATGATAGTTAAAAGATCGCACATGGATGAATTATAGTGATATATTCTTTTGATTTACGATACGGTTGATTGTTTTATGATTTGTTGAGAAGTAATCATGATCTAATCCCCCTCATTTTAACACTTTTCACTCAATACAATCCCACACATATCCCGGAACCTTTATTCACCCCCTTCTCATTGACAAGTATTAAACGATTTGTATCGATTAGATTGCATGAGTCTGATGTGTTGTTGAGACAAAATTTGTTTCATATTTAAAAGAGATGTCATGTATGGTTTTTGAAGAAACTATTTTCTAATCGATAATGCATACATGAATTAGATTTTTTAGCAAAGGTAGCCATGGTCAGGGTAACAGAGGAAGATAAAATTGGAGCAGGGGCCCTAGAAGGCCAAGGTTCTCTATACATTTTGAGGCAGACTCGAAAGAGTTGGGCCAACTAATTCAAGATGGATATTTTAACTGGATTGGGAAAGGAGTGATCCAACCTAGGCCAGAGAGGCCTCCCTTCCAATCCCCACATGTCTCTAGTATCCCAATTCCCCCTCATGTCTCAATACAACATGAAGTCCCTGAAAACGAGGGATGACAAGATATTTTCCACTCGATAGTCTCCCAACATCGTGGCTAGACTAACTTGTCTCTACCTTCTTCTCCACCTGTTAATCAAATTGTCCAAGTTGCCCCTATCCACTCACCAGTACAATCTTCCCATGAAAAAAATAAATTAAAAACTGACTCCCACCATGCCCCTGACAAAGAAAAATCTGGTGCTGCCCCCTCTTCACCCTCAAATGACTATGCCAAATCCGTGTCCTCCCAGGTGCATTTGAGAGATGATTTCTCTCGTGTGATCAATGAGATTATGCCTAAAGGCTCCATGCATCATAAGGAAAATTCAGAGAGATCAAAGGGTGACAACAACAACAAGGGAAAAATTGCCTACCAAAGTGGAAAATACGGTTTTTAAGTGTTTTTATTTATTAATTGTTGAGAAGAGTTGACTTTTGAAATTTTGGACAACACACTATTTTTGGATATATGGATAATATATTTTTGAATATAATTTCAATTATCATTGATATAAATTGTCAAATTATGAGAGTGATGATCGGAGTCACAAGGAGGGATGTTTTGATTGATTAACTAGTTGTGTTATGTGAAAGAACTAAAGGGAGTCACAAGGGGTCCCACCTACTTGTTATTATTTATTAAAATCCCTTATTATGATTTTATTACTTTTCCCCCTTAACTAAAAAGTTGGTTGAGTTTTAGTTAACTTACCTAAAGAAGTATTTCAACTACTTCAACTAATTCTAATTGCTTAAAGGAAAAGGAAAAGGAGGAACAAAGGGAGAATAGAAGGAGAAGCATACTAAGGTCTGCTCTTTGATTTTTATTGAGAAAATTGAGTTTTCATTCATTCTTTAATTCATTGAAAGACTAATTCTCTTTTATGATAGAAGGGTCCTATTGTAGGCAGCAAGATTCAAGGTTTAATTACATCATTCAGACATTTGTTTTTCAGAGGTGTTGATCTATCTTTGATAGTCTATGTAGACTTGTCTATTTGTGAATTAAAGTTTATGACTAACAAAGGCTATTGTGAAGAGTCGAGTGGGAAGCAATCTGTGGTAAGATGATCTAGCTTTTAAAGTTTAATTTTTTTATTTTCTGTCAGAAGTCCTTTTGTATGGTTTTCATTGGGGACATCTAAGTTTGACTTTGGTCCAAACTTCCTCGGGTAATTTTGTAAAGAGAATGGCTATTTTGATAAATTGGAATGGAATGAAGGATTGCTTTATGTCTCATCTGTTTTGATTATTGACTTGGTGTTTTTACTTCTGTGTCTATATTTATTTCAACATTTGTTATGTTCAGAAAATTACATAAATACTGAATTTTCCAGCAAACGTTTATTTATAAAAAAGATCATCCTAAGAACTTGTAATCAATACTTGTGAGTTAGGAGAAATTTTTTATGGCTTTAAACATAGGGTGGTATTCCTGTCTATCTCTTTTTAGCGAAGTAAGATCTAAAAATTATTGAATAATATCCTTTCATATATTTTCCTCAGCAATGGGTTGTTAAGGTTCAAAGACAGGTTATTTGTACCTAAATCTACTGAATTAAATATGATAATTGTTGATGAGATGCACAAAAAGACATATTTTGGTCATCGAGGATACCAGAAAATGATAACAACCTTAAGAAAACAATTTTATTGGCCTAACATGAAAAATGAAATAGTTGAATACTTGCATAAATGTTTAGATTGTCAACAGGTAAAGGTTGAGCATCAACATCCAGAAGGTCTGTTACAACCTCTTCCTATACCCGAATGGAAGTGGTAAATTATTTCAATGGAATTAATCACAGTTTTACCTAAGACTCAAAGACAAAATGAATAAATCATTGTAATGATTGATAAGCTAATTAAATATGCACATTTATACTTGTGAAATCTACTTACAAAGTGATTAACATCGTTGAATTTTTTATGAAATAAATATTTAGGTTGCATGGGATTCCTAAGATGGTGATTTCATATAGATATGTCAAATTTACATCCAATTTTTTGAAAGAATTATTTGCAGTTTTGGGTACTTTTGAATTTCAGCACAAGTTTCCATCCACAAATGGATGGGAAAACAGAACGAATGAATCAAATTATCGAAGACATATTACGAATGTATGTAAGGACAAAACTAGCTAAGTGGGAAGAATATCTACATTTAGTTGAATTCACATACAATAATGGGTATCAAGCATCATCTAAGATGAGTCCCTTCGAAGTCTTATATGGAAGGAAATATATCACCCCAATCAATTGGGATAATCCAGTTGACATGATTATAGTTGGACCAAAAATGCTCCAAGTAATGGAAAGGATGGTAAAAAGGGTACAACAGAACTTGAAAGAGGCACAAGATCAACATAAAATCTATGTAGATCTAAAAACAAGACATCAAGAATTAAAAATTGGAGAGCATGTATATCTCAAAGTTAAAGCGAAGAGAAGCTCCATAAAACTAAGAAGTTGTTCCAATTTGACACCAAGATTTTGTGGTCCTTTCGAGATATTAAATCGAATTAGACTAGTGGCGTATCAACTAGCACTTCCTACAAATTTAAAAGTTCATAATGTTTTTCATGTTTCATTATTAAAAAGATATATTCATGATCCTTCTCACATCATTTATTGGAACATGGTGTGGGTAGAGCCAGAAGGAAATTTCCAAGAGGAACCTCTATGCATTTTGGATAGGAAATAAAGAGTACTTCAAAATAGAGCCATCACCCAGGTAAAAGTGCAATGGAAGCACTTTAGTCCTGAGTAGGCTACTTGGGAATTGGAAAAATAAATGGGGAAATCTTATCCAATTATGTTCCCAGAGATGATTTGAACACTCATGATAGTGTTATACTTAAGGGGGAGAGGATGTGATATCCTCAAATTATTCAAAAATAAATTATTTCAAAGTTGTTGTTCAAACAAAAAATCCATTTATGGAAATTCGAATTTAGATTTGTGGAAGTATGTAATTATTGTAACAACCTAATAATTCTAAACATCATTAAGTTGCCTAAGCCATTTCCTTTAAAAGCTGAAACAATAACTTCATAGCGTAATATTGTTTTTTTATTTTTTTATTACAACAACTTCAGTAACTTAGATTTATCAATAAATACTGAATTCATGGTGTTAACTCCCAAAATAGCACCATCATTTTGGTCAGGTTTTATGGTGAATAGCATGGCTATTCATAGATTCCTCAATTCATTGTTGAGTCTTCTAGCTGCAAAATTTTAGATTTT
>JZKD02S1902956.1:522055-537836 GCA_000966675.3 Picea glauca
TCATTGATAACATTTAAACATTCATAAAAGTTCATAAGTTTAAAGTTTAAGTGTATCACTTAATAGTTTCACTGTGACTAGGAAATAAAGTGTATAGGTCTCAGATAATCCTGGCTGTCTAAGTCAAAAGGTGGTGTTACATACACCCCACCTTCGAGAAATAGGTTCTCGAGGTGGTCAAAATAGTGAGGGATAGTCTCAACGTAGTGTCTCGGCATCCTCCCAAGTAGCATATCTGGGACTATACTTGTCCCACTAAACCTTAACTTGATCTACTAGACGGTTTCTGAGTTGTCGGACTCTACGGTCCAATATGCGTAACGATTCTACCGTGAGGGTTCCCACGTCCGATACCTGCAATTATTTCCAATTTAGTTTATGTGATTCATTAGCAACATAATGACATAAAACAGATACATGAAATACATTATGAGTTTTATGCAAGTGGGGTGGCAGTACGAGACCATAGGTAATGGGCCCAATTTTCTCTTGGACCCTAAATGGCCCTATAAACCGAGGTGACAACTTTGTCCCCTTCCTGAACCGTATGGTACTCTTATTAGGCCTGATACGAATGAAAACTTGGTCCCCCACTTCATAATTTTGGTCGGTCCTGTGTGCATCCGCATTACTTTTCTGTCTATCCTGTGCTTCCTTTAGTCTCTGCCTGATCTGAATCACCTGTTCCTCCATTTCCTGAATCAATTCTGGACCAACTGTTACTCGGTCTTCTAGTCTATCCAAACTCAATTGTGTTCTGCATGGCCTTCCATATAAAGCTTCGTATGGTGGCATTCTGATGGAACTATGATAACTGCTATTGTAGGCAAACTCTACCAAGGGTAGGTACTTCTCCCACTGGGTTTGATTATCCATTACATATATCCTAAGCATGTCTTCCATGACTTGATTTACTCTCTCAGTTTGCCCATCTGTTTCAGGATGATAAGCTGTGCTTAAGTTCAAATGGGTCCCCAACGCTGACTGTAAACTTGTCCAAAACCTAGAGGTGAATCTTGAGTCCCTATCTGAAATAATCTTCTTAGGTATCCCGTGCAAATGGATAACCTCGCTTATGAACACTCGTGCCACATCAGTAACATCGTAAGTGTCTCTAACTGGAATGAAATGAGCACTCTTGGTTAACTTATCCACTATCACAAGAATGGCATTGTGTCTATGAGATGTGAGTGGCAATCCTACAACAAAATTCATAGAGATGACTTCCCACTTGGACATAGGGACGTCATGTGGTTGTAGGAGGCCTGTAGGGTGATGGTGATCGGCCTTCACTTGTTGACACTCTAGGCATCTGGCGACGAAATGGACTACATTGCGCTTCATGCCTACCCAAAAGAAGAGTTTCTTCATCTCTGCGTACATCTTCTTCACACCCAGATGTGCGCAATAAAGTGCTCTATGGGCTTCCTTCAGTATGATGCTTTGAATATCCCCATTCTTCGGGATGTACATCCTTCCTCGATATCTTAACAATCCGTCTGTTTCTAGATTATATCCTTCATACTTTGGGTCTATCTGCCTCCTGCTCTGGAGGTCTGAAGTAACCTTTAAATACCAACTGTCTCCTAGTAGTTGTGTCAACACCTGTTCCCTCAGACTGACCTTTAAGGTTACCAAGGAGAAGATACGTGGTCTCCTACTCAAGGCATCTGCGACCACCTTTTCCTTTCCCTTTATGTATGAAATACCAAAATCATACTCACTCATAAACTCACTCCATCGCCTTTGCCTAGCGTTCAGATCTCTTTGAGTGAAGAGATGTTTTAAACTTTGATGGTCCATCTTGAGCTCAAAGTTTCTCCCCACAAGATAGTGTCTCCAAAGTTTCAGAGCTAGCATTACAGCTGCCAACTCTAAATCATGAGTCGCGTATAACTCTTCGTGATTCTTCAACTTTCTTGATGCATAAGCTATCACTCCTCCATCCTACATTAGCACAGCCCCAAACCCTTGTTTCGAGGCATCCATGCAGACCATGATGTCCTTTTCCATATCTGGCACTCATAGAATTGGCGCACTAGTTAGTAATCTCTTAAGCTCAATGAAGGCACTATCACATTCTTCTGTCCATTCATACCTGACCCCTTTGCGTTGCAAGGTGGTGATGGGTTTCTCTATTTTTGAGAATCCTTCCACAAATCTTCGGTAATATCCCACTAGCCCCATGAAGCTTCTTATCTCATGTGCATTTTTCGGCACTGGCCATTCCATAATGGCCTTTACCTTTTCTGGGTCCACCGATATTCCTTCGCTGGAAATGATATGACCTAAATAGTGGATCTCTTTCTGGAAGAAGGAACACTTCGACAGCTTCCCATACAATTTGTTCTCCCTAAGGCAAGACAACACTATTTGCAAGTGTTCCTCGTGTTCTCTTTAATTCCTGGAATAGATGAGAATGTCATCTAGAAAAACTTGTACAAATCGATATAAGTACTTCCGGAATATGCTGTTCATGAGGCTCATGAATACTGCTCGCGCATTAGTCAATCCGAAAGGTACCACAACAAACTCGTAATGTCCAAACCGAGTTCGAAAGGCAGTTTTTAGGATTTCACCTTCCTTAATCCTTAACTTATGATATCCAGATCGCAAATCGATCTTTGAGAATACTGCTGCTCCTTTCATCTGATCGAAGAGGTCATCTATTCATGGCATTGGGTACCTATTTTTCACTGTATCACGGTTCAAGTCCCTGTAGTCTATACACAGTCATAAGGATCCATCCTTCTTCTTTACAAAAATTACCGGTGCGCCCCATGGTGAGACACTGGGCCTCACTAGCCCTAAGTCTAGTAACTCCTTCAACTACATTTGCAATTCACAAAGTTTTGGTGCCGTCATCCGATACAGAGTCTTGGATATTGGTTCTGCACCAGGTTTTAGCTCAATAGTAAAATCAAGCTCCCTCTCTGGAGGTAACCCTGGTAACTCGTTCGGAAAAACATCCTGAAATTCGGACAAAACCGAGTATTGATCCAATGAGGGTCCCTTCCTTTCTTTCACTACCTCTACTACATAAAGTCGACACCCTTGTCTCAAGCATCGCTTAACCTTCATAGTTGATATAAAGCGTAATGACACTTTTTTCTGTACACCTAGGATCTCTATCGGTCTTCCTTCATCATCAATACAAAGCACCTTCTTTGCGAAACAATCTACCAAAGATTGATGAGCTACTAACCAATCCATTCCAATGATTAGGTCATATGCTCCAAGAGCAATGACATATACCTTCAACCTGGTAGTGTACACTCCTAAGTCTACTATACAATTATCGACACCAGGTCCTACAACTTTTTTTTTTCCCCCGAAGCCATCTCGACTTGTTTAAAGTCATCGTGCTCATAAGCTGCCAGCCCACTCTTTTCTAATGCAGATGGTGAAATGAAACTATTTGTCACACCAGAATCAAACAAAATCTTAACATTAATATGATTTAGCGTACCTGACGACTCCACCACGATGGATTGATGTTCGGCTTGGCGGTTATTAACCGCTGCGTAAATCTGATGGTTGCCACTTGACCTCCCCATTGGTGCCTTTCCTTCTCTATGCACAAACCCTAATTGTAACTTTGGACAGTCCCGTTCGTAATGGGGTCCTTTGCATCTCCAATAGGGAACACAAGATTGAACCGGTGCACTGTTATGTGACTGATTCCTAAACGAGTTCCTTCCCCTGGAACCCCTACCCCTACTAGCTATTCCTCGAGATGGTCGTGGACCTATCTGTACCATTGGCGATGAATGAGATGCTGCACTAGTTGCCATTGAAATCCCTGTAGCTACTGTCCTTGGCATGAACTTGTTACCATTAGGTGGTGACCTTGAGCCCCCTCTCCTAGGAAATGTCCTCGGGGTCTTTCCTACGAATCCAAGACATTGTGGAAATGTCGATCTTGTACCCCCTGTTAAGTTCATGTGTTCTTCTACGTAACGCGCATTCTCTACCGCCTCCGCTACTGAAGACGATTTCCACATCTGCACCATAGCTCTTATCTTCGGGTTCAATCCATAAACGAAGTGCTCTGCCTATCACTGGTCATTGTCCATATACGAAACATACTTGACCAGTTCCATAAAACTGATCTCGTATTCTTCTATAATTCTGTTTCCTTGTACTAAGGCATGAAATGCCCCTACTTGTTATTCCTCATAGTATGCTGGTAGATATTTCCTTCGGAACCTCTCCTCGAAAAGTTACCAAGATACTGTGTCTGGGGTAAGGTGTAGTTGCCCCACTAGTTCAAGGCGCTGCCTCTTAACTGGAAAATTGCGATCTTTGCCTTCGAGTTGGATGCATAGTCTCTTAAGGAAAAACACATGGTCATGCCTTCCAACCATGCTTCCGCGCGTTCACTGGTGCGACCTCCAGCAAACTCTGGAAGTTTGATCTTCTACAATTCTCACGTGATGTCTTCAGGTGGAAATTCTCCCCTAGAGTTCCTTGATGCTTCTGGATTACCCATTCCAGATGGTGGGGGTTCCACTTCAGTCCCTGCTATTTGGCGCCCCTTTAAAGTCTCGTTAATGGCTTCCAACGAGCGCAGTATGAGGGCTAGTTCGGGCGATGGTGGTGGTGGTGGTGGTGGTGTTGGTGGTGTTGATGGTGTGGGTGGCGTCGGTGATGCCCGTGATGCCACTCCCCTGCCTCGACCCCTTCGAGTCCTGGCCATCTTGTATGACTTAACCTGCATCACCCCAAAGTTGTCCGGGTGAGTTCAAGGATGTTTCAAATTGGTGCTACTTAAACTTAGAAACATGGTTAGGCGTAAGTTTTCTTTAGTTGTCTGTAAACAAACATTACTCCATCAAGGGAATTGACTACGTTTGGGTTAGGATTAAGTGTCTAAGCTTGGTTAACATCGAATTTTAAGGTAGATTAACCTTACACTCAAATAAAATAATTAATTTAAAATTATTATTACACTAATTTAACCCAAATTAATCTTACTTTAATTTTATACTAACTTAATCTTACTTATATATAAATTATTTATACTAAATTATTTAATTTACTTTAAATCATTTTTAACACCTTATACTATATATATATAATAATTGAACGTATACCCAAGGGTTCGGGCACACATGGGTTCCACGTGCTCGTCTGGCTTTCATAAGCTCCCTCGTATCTAATCCCCAATTTCTACACCTGTCAACCTTTCAACTCTCTACGCGTTCTTCCTCTGTCCCACTTTCTCATCTGCTGGGACTTTCCTCACATCAGTATTTGCCCACCACAGATCTACCTCTGCTCTGCTCAGAGGTTTTTCAGAACATTCCTTGCCATGGCTCACCTCCACACCGTTTTTCTGAGCACTTTACCAGTTCGTTTTGCAGAAACAGAGTATATTGATATGGCCCCTGATAAGATCCAGTACCTGGAGTCCAGTCTCCTTGAAATATTGGGAACCAATCCCTTAACTGTACACTTTGTGGAGCTTTCCCCCAGCTATGGTAAGAGGTACGATTCAGTGTGCCAGTTGTGCACAGTTTTAGTACCTTCATGAAGAACGCGGGGTTATTCGAATCAAGAAATTGCATAAATATTCCTTGCGTTGTGGTAATGAATGGTGATTTCTTCTTTTGCACAAAAGATTTGCTTGTAATTCCAGCCCTGTACGAATTTTGGTATTATTTTTCTATTGAATTTATTTCATTTATATTTATAAATTTATTCGTCTGTGCATATGCATGTTGATGCAGACAAGGTCCAAACTATCACCCTGCAGGGTCTCTTCACCTGACCTTTTTCTCACAGGTTCGATTCAATTCTCTCTGTTGAGCCGAAGAGGCTCTTTAGATTCCCAAGTGGAATCCCTGTCAAAACACGACCCAATCCACAGGTCCTTTTTCCTCTCTGCACGGTCTCTGTACCTAACCGTGGTTTCCCCAGACTCTCTATCGGGGTTCGGGGTTTTCCACTTCCCGCTGTCGAGAGTCACAGTACTCTCAAATCCCCGATCACCGATGCATCCTTCTCTATGTGCTGGCCCTCTTCGACTAGTCCCTTTGGTCCATACGACCCCCTCCCATAAGACCGCAGCTCTATACCTCCTTGTCGGGATTTTAGGTTCTAATTTCCCGATGAGTCCTTTGCCCTTAGCTCCTCCTGGCTAGGCTTTGGTCCATATGGCCTGACTTCGTGTGACCGTAGTCAAACCTCCATCGGGGCTACGGGGTTTCCCATGTCAAAGTGCGCATGTATCCAAGACTCACGATTCCCCGAATCGCGACGTGCCTTTGATCACACTAGCCCTTCTGGCTTAGCCCTGGCCGACGTGACCGTCACCCCATGACCACTTACCTTAACCCGTCGGGGCTATGGGGTTTGTGATGCCTCGATGCATACACCTACGGGATTCCCAATCGCCCAAATCCTGACGCTTCGTTACGCTGATAGCTGGCCTCCACTACGCCGCTATCCTCGACGCTCCGTTATGCTGACAGCTGGCCTCCACTACGCCGCTATCCTCGATGCTCCGTTATGCTGATAGCTGGCCTCCACTACACCACTGTCCTTCCCTGCTGTGCTGACAGCTGACCCCCACTGATCGGGGTTTTCACTGATTGCGAATTCACAATGCATAAACCGCTTGTCACCGGAATCCCCGATTCTCTGATGAACAAAACTCTGACGGCGCCCGATCCTTTGCCACCTGTCCTTGCAGATGGACGGTCCTGATTGACTCTTGAGGTTTCAGGACTTACGATGTCCTGAATTCCTTGTCCTCAGGAACTCCGATTTCCCGATCTACGACTTTCGTCTGATCCTTGACACTTGTCCCGTGTGAATGGACGGCTTAGATCTTGTCGGGGTTTTCACTTGGATTTCTCCGATCACTTGTCCACGAGAATGACGATTTCCCGATGGCTAATATTTTGACCCACTCCAGATGTCCGACACCTGTCCCTCAGATGGACGGCTCTGTGCTCGTCGACGTTTCGAGACTTGCAAGTCCCGATGCCTGGTGCCTCGGATCTCCGATACGGACGATCGTGTGACACGTGCCCCTCCTCAGACGGGCGGCTCAGATTGACTCTCGCGATTTCAAGACTTTCAAGGTCCCGGTTCTTATGACCTCGAGAACTCCGATTTCCCGATGGCCAATATCCCGACTCTCGCGCGATCTCTGCCACGTGTCCCCTGCCAATCGGATGGTCCAGATCCCGTCGAGATTTCTCCCCTCCTGTTCACAAAAGCTTAACCTCTGTGCAACTCTTGCAGATTCGATGGTTGTCGGCGATCTGATCCAAGATCTAATGGCTCTGATAAATCCTCTTCGTGCGCTTCTTCTCCAGAGGCTAATCTCCGTGCAACTCTTCCCGACCCAACGACTTACAGGATTTCTATGTGAGATCGGACGGCTGTCGGTCTCCTTCTTCTGTAGGCTCCTCCTGAGCTTCTTCTGGACGTAAAACTCCTCAACAGTCCAGGTCTTCTTTCCTCGCCCAATCTGATGGCTCTGATCCTATCGGGAAATCGCGTATCGCAATTCCTTAACGAAACGGTTCTACACCCCTGAAATTCCCGATGGGTAAAATCTCGATACCTCCCAGAATGCTGATGCGTGTCCCTGCCGAGATCAACGACTGGGGTCCATTCTCTGGATTTCGAGAACCACAAGGTCTCGATTCTCTGGCTTAACAAAACCTCAATGACTCTGATATCCCGGTGGCTCCTCCTTTGGACACTAGGACTTAAACCTTGCGCAACTTCTCGAGATCTAATGGCTGACGGGATTTTGCCCGAGATCTAATGGCTTAGATCCATTCTCCCGCGTAATAGACGGTTCTCCTTTGGGATAATGATTAGTTGCATGGAACATTGCGTGGTGTTAAAGTTTCTTTCTTGGGAAGGTTAAAATCTATATTGGCCTATTGTTCCAAAGATTCTTCATTATTTAAAATTTTCCCGAGGCTAATACAGGCAAGTAGTTTTCACACTTCCTGCGCAATGCTAGTCTTCAAAATTTTTCCTTTTTCCTGATGGGCATTTGCAGTTCCTCCTTTAGGTAAGTTCGAGATGAAGTAGGCCTTTTCAAGGTCCTGTAAATGTCCTTTTTGCATTTTATATAGTATAACTCGTACAGTCATTAAATTTTCCAACTTCAAGCCTTCAATAGAAGCTTCCCTTCGACATTTTCATCGATTTCAGGTGTCTATCTTACCCGAAACTTCATTGACAAGTATTGCTCAAATAAAATTAAATTATCAACTCTCCTTTCATGCTTAATAGCCTTATCGAGCTGCTTTAAGGGTAGCCATTTTGTGGGAAGTGATCCCTCAAACTATCTAGTTTGTTGCCACTTATTTTAAAGGGTGTTCCTTCAGATATTCAAACTAAGACTGTATTATCCATTTATGATCCAGTTAAAGGGTATTGCCTAAAGCTTTTGCTTATAATATATGAGATTATTTTCTTGGGTAATGTAAGGGTGCTACCTTCTATATATTTTCAGATACTGTATTAGTCATGTTGGGTCAAACTAAACGTGTTTTATTTGTAGTTTAAGCGTGGCTGGAGTTAACACTCGGGGTTTTGGCCCTTAGGCCCAGATTTCGAACTAAGACGCTCTGATAACATATGTAAAAACCTAATAATTCTAAACATCATTAAGTTGCCTAAGCCATTTACTTTAAAAGCTAAAACAATAACTTCATAGCATAATATTGTTTTTTTTTTTTTTATAACAGCAACTTCAGTAACTTAGATTTATCAATAAATACTGAATTCATGGAAGAATGAAATAAATACATAACTTAACAAGTACCTGGTCCTGATGCTAATTTATGTTGCCTCTTTGCCTTGCTGTTGCCTTCCTTCTACCTGATACATAGATCAACCCTGCCACAAACAGGAAAATAACTTCCCAAAACTATTGTCCTCTCTGTCAACTAGGAAAACTGCCTAGCTCCAGGATATCTATGGATATCCTGGCCCCCGTGCGCAAAACCTCCAGCAACTCAGTGCCTCCCCTGATCAAAAGCCACAGTGCCAAACTCTCTGCTCACAGCAAATTTCATACTCCTCAGAAAAATCCCTCCTCCGTCCAATGAATCCTCCCCACAACCTTCCCCCTCCCTTATTCCTCCTTCGCCGACTCATGCAGTTACTTCTCCAACCACCCCTCGTCCTCCGTCCTTCGTCCCCCTTCAATGTTTTATCTTCTTGGGATTCATAGTCTCTCTCTCTGCACACGCAACCATTTTTTTAACATTTTTCATTGATTTCTTAAATTTATTTCTCAGGTCATTAAATCTGAGCTGTAGTTAAATTATTACTTAGTTAACCACAATTATTTCTTTAATTAATTTAACTTTGAAATCTTTAAGAATTTATCCAATTAGGGTCGTTACAATTATTGTTTTTATGATTGTTGGACAAAATTTTGACTTTCCAACTATCCTCTTATTATGGACACATATATGAGACAAACTTTATAATAAATTTAATGTTGGAGAACAAATGGAACAACCAGGTTAAAAATAGTTGACTATGACTCCATGAGTGGAGAACATGTTTGAGTTAAGTTAGAGTTGATTTTTACAATTGTGAGAAGTCAAGTTTTGTCACTAGCAACCCCTAAAAATCAGGGATTTGTAAAGATGTGAATTTCCCAAGGAGGGAAAGCAATGGAAAGTCTTAGGCATGAGATAGATACAACATATGTGGGAGGCAGGACATTGCTTAGTATGTTTGGGAAAAAGAATTGTTTTGTTGTTATGAGAACATTTGATGTTAGAAAAACAATTTTTTCTGAATTGTTCAAGGAGAGAATGGATAAGGAGTGATACTAAGTTTTCCCTTATGGAATCATGGTCACGCTAGGGGGTGATTAGGACAAATGATCATGTTTTTTTTATATCTACGATTGGAAGGAACGTGGTTGTTCCATTTGTTTCCATCATCGTTGTTCAGATATGTATCTTAACAGTGTATTTTCATTTTTCTGAAGTGTTTTATATCAATGCTTCCTTCAAAAGCAACAGATTGCCTAATTTATGGAACTAAGATATATACAAATTAATTATAGAGGACATCAAATGCTCTTAAAGGAGTTAGACCATCAAATTTTCCTCATAGAACCAACATAGCCTTACCATAGGGTAACTACACAGAACCATATGTTTTAGCATGTTGATAGGGATAAAACCAATGTCGAAGGTCTCAACCCTTTTCAAGAAAACAATAAGAGATCGAGATAACGATTTTGACGGGCACTCTAGGAGACTCGTTATCAAAACTATTGGGACTGAATTTCACCATGGTTAAGAAGAAAACCAGCTATAAAAATATTGAAGAATGAAACTAATTATTTGTAGAAGTTATTTACTATACACAGTATCTCCGAGAGACGTTACTACAATCTGTCTAGACCTAAGCCATGTACGATAAGTCTTGAAAGAGATAACTATAGAGGAAAGTGCTAATATTACATACAATGGAAGTTTATCCATGGAATTCGAACTTGAAAAAGAACTTAGAAATATGGAGCATAGGACCAGAATGTTGTTTAAACCCTAATAGAAAAAAATATAGTGCCAAAAAACTAACCAAAACAAGTTTTTGAACACACAGAGATATTAACTGGTCATACAAAACCACACCGACGTCCCTATGGCATGTTGTTGCATCTATATACATCGAGGGCCGAACTCTACAGAGTAATCATGTCACAAAGAGAAGCAATGTGGATGGAAACCTAGCGAAACAAGAAAAGAATGGTCGAATACAATGAGTGTAATGGTGCCTCGAGCCCATAGTTCATGTTGTAAAGGGTGACAGAGTACGCCCCGCCACTGCCATGTGAAATCAGTGAAGTGGAGAACTCGCATTGGATAGTTTTCTGGAGTGTCAAAACTCGGGGTACATGGTAGGTAATCCTTATTTAAGGAACCGACTTTAGCTTAAATGCGAAATAAGAACAACGTTAGGTATTAACTTCTGAAGTGGAGGATTGATTTGGCATCCACTATTTCATGAGCCATTTTTTCCCTTGTATTTTCTAAGTAGTGGGACTAAAGGTCGTGTTAAGATATGGTGCCACCTTTGTTGAGTAAGATTAATACCTAATGCAACTAACTTAACATATGTTCCGTTGGTCGCGACTTGGAGAAAACCTTTTTTTTTGTCTTGTTTAAAACTATGTATAAACATATATGGGGAGGACTCATATAAATAACAATAGCACAATCCATCGTTATAGTTAGGAATTATTCCTCCTAGCATAAAAAATACAAGTTATGGATTAGTGTTCATGCACTATAGAATAGTGTAATAACATAAAACAATACAAGTTATGGATTAAGCTTCATGCACTATAGAATAGTGTAATAGCATAAAAAAATACAAGTTTTGATTGGAATTTTACTCCTTCTAGTGTTTCTAGTGTGGGATTAAATTACTATAGAGGAAATCCTTTACGCTACAAGAATATTATAAGAAATTTAATGAAAACATATCTTCATGGATAGAATAATAGTCTTTTCTCATGAATAGCTTTATTGGAAAGTAGACTAGAGTTTATCCTCTTCAAAAAAAAAATTATTTTATCAATTTTTTGGGTACATTACAGATAGAATTTAAAAATTTACTTCATTTTTTAACTCAAACTATATCTTAATTCTTATAAGTAGGATATGGTTATGTAACATCAGGGGACTGCACTTCCTTGTGAGAAAACATCATTTATTCTTCTTATTCGTATCACATAACGGATTGAATCCCTCAACTTCGTTGTCATTTTCTAGGGTTGATGTTTTGACATTTTTTTATAACCTTAACCCTTCTCAATGTGATAGCACCATTGTTTTCCTTCCCACTTTCCCAAATTTAACTGGAGTGGGATCCTTTTCAAAACCCTCACCATACCCTTTTAAGGAGAGAATGGGGCATTTCATTTTGATATCATTGACTTACC
Organism: Picea glauca; assembly: GCA_000966675.3. Taxonomy (NCBI): domain Eukaryota; kingdom Viridiplantae; phylum Streptophyta; class Pinopsida; order Pinales; family Pinaceae; genus Picea; species Picea glauca. Next base: position 534,006 of record JZKD02S1902956.1, read on the forward strand.
AATAGTACAAACACCTAAAAGGAATAATCTATTAGTGCAAAATTCTAGTAAAGTATTTCTAGCCATACATTATCCAAAACCATTGGGACCCCTCCCCTTAGTTTTATCTCCACACAAATTTGACCTATAGACATTAGAATGTTCTCCTTTGATCAATCATCTATATTAATGAACCTCTCAATATTGTTTCCAATCATTTCTAGAATAGGGGGGTGTCACAGTTTTACTAGAAGGGTTTGTAGTTTAACCCAAATTGGTTGTGAGACTATCCTTTTAGTCATGCTAGAAAAATAGGGCCTCTATGGATTTAAAAAAAGAAATAAATTACTCTAGAATTAAGTACACTTCAGAATATTTTTTCACATTTCATAGTGGACTTGAAGAGGAATATTAAGCATTATTTGGAAATATGTGGAAGGAAAAATAATATGCTAGAATAAGCCTCCAATGACCTTTAATCCAAAATTCTATGGAGGATCCAAAAAAGTATCTACCATAAATTTTAACCACCAAAGAAATAGTTTCATTACTTTTTTCATGAAAATGTCCCTACCCAACACTAGATGAAGCATCTCTTTTTAGGATCTAACATAGTGAATTACACCCTAAGTAGTAACTAGAATATATTTCACAACCCTAGAGATTATCATTGGGTTGGTTCCACTAGATCCATGCTCTTCACGTGTTTCCTTTAGACTATCCTCACCAATATTTGTTCTATGGTGACATTCACGTGTTTCCTTTAGACCATCCTCACCAATATTTGTTCTATGGAAAATGAAAATCATTGTGTTGATATTTTGAGTTGGTAGATCCTCCAATGGTGAATCTCACAAATATGTTAGAGACTAGGATATGTTTTGTATAATACTCTTACAATGATATGTTAGCATGGGTACCTCATGTACATCCTAAATCTGGCCTTTAAAATTCCAAATATATGAACTATGATCCATGTAGTTTCCTTTGTCCATAAGGTTCCAAGGCATGTCATATATCTAGGTATTTTACCTTTGTGGGTGTCGCACAATAACCATGCATATGAGAAAATAAAATAGAATATTCAAAATTCTAGGAAGGTTAAGAAAACCTTACTTATAGATCAAAACCTAGCCTAAACCAACACTACTATGGGATAGGCCCTAGAAATACTTTAAATTACTCATTTTTTAATCAACATCTACTAGTAATTCTCAACATTATTATGTATGGTAATATCAACATTACATATGAAATACAACTATATAGTTTCTCTCTAGGGATTTTACCTTTGTGGGTTTCTCACAATGGTCATACAATTGAGAAAAAATATATATTCATAAAAATGAAAAGGTAAAAATAACCCAACCTCTAGATTAAAACCTAGCCTAAATCACCATGATTAAATCATATTCCCTATAAATAATTCAGAGTCATTTTTTCATCAACATTTATTAATATTTTTCTTCATTTGTATGAGAATATCAACATTACATATGAAATACAACTATCCAATTTCTCTTGTAGTACTAAATATAATATTCATATATCACATGTTATGCTTCATGTTTACAAGTTACAACATCATCACCAAAGTACAATTTATTGGCCATAGACATAGTGGTCATATCTCTATCATCAAAGATAAAAGCAATCATATCAACTGTAATGCAAACCATGCCAACCATAAAGTCAATTTAATTGACCATATCTGCCACCATATAATTGACTTTATAGGGTGTAGTCAACCATAAATTCTACCATGACAACTGGAGAGTGATCTATGTCAACCATAAAGTTAATTATGTGAACTATATCCACCATAAACCAACCATATGGATGATAAAGATAACTAGAAAATAAACTAGGCCAACCATATAGTCCATAATAAGAACCATATTGACCATAAAAATCATTAACTATGTTAATGATGTTGGCCATAAAGTATGGATAATAAAGTTAGTCATACCAACAATGAAGTCAACATTAAAAATACATATACCATAAAGTACATCATATTGACATGATAAACATCAACCATAAAGTTACGATAATGTCGACCATAAAATCAACTTTATTTACCATATAAACCCCACCATATAATCAACTTTCTAGAGTGTATTCAAGCATACAATTTACCATTGCAAGTACAAATTCAACCACGTGAACCATTAAGTCTTACTATGTCACCACATCCAAAATAAAGTCAACCATGCTAACCATATTTATGAATAAAAAGTAATCCATAAATTCAACATGCCAACCATATGCACCATTAAGAAAACCATCTTGAGAATAAAGGAAAACGATAAAGTCTACCTTATAGAAACTATCAACTATCATATAATCAAACTTATAGAGTATAGTCAACAAAAAAATCTACACCATGTGTCAACCATAAAGTCAAACTTATCGACCATATTATCTAACTTATAAATTCAATTCAACCCTAAAGTCTACAATGAATTATGTAAATCATTTCTACCATCAATTCAACAATATTGATGACAATGTCAACCATAAAATCAACCTTTAGTCATACCAACCACAATATAATCAATAGTATCATTTAATATATAATCAACCTTATCAACAACCATTTAATCAACTTGTAAAACTTCAAGTCTACTATGCCAACTATAATGTCTACTATATATAATAAAATCAACCATATCTACCATATAATCTAACCATATTAAAAGAATATATAAAAGCATATGCAATCATCATAATGTCACCAATACGCTCAACCTTGTCAACCAAATCATGAATCTTATAAACACCCCCATACACTATAATCAACCTTAAAATCTACCATAATATCTCTCAACCATAAAAACCAAATCGATGTAAAAGTTACAATAATTATATATCACTAATTATTAAAAAATAATATACAATTAGATTCAATATATCAATAAACTATTGATGAATTAAAGTTATTAAGGTTTGTTAAACTACATCATATAATTAATGAATTAAAGTTATTAAGTTTTGTTAAACTACATTATATAATTAATTATATAATGTAATTTATAATGATTTTTTTAATTTACACTATATAGAATCAATTAGCATAAAAATGTCAAATTTTGGTTAAATAATTAGGGAATATAAGAAAAAATCATCGTATAATATTACAAATATTATCAATTCTAAATTCAAAGAAAATATGTGGTGTGATAAAGAATTAGTGGATAAAAGGAAATTAAAATACTACAAGGAGGTGGTCAATCCTAATTTAGTAAAGGAAATTAAAAGTGCAAAGAAGAAATTGAGGTGGTAAACCATAATTTAGGTGGTCAACCTCTTACTAAACATGGAAAGAAAAAATTGAATGTTTGCTAAAATAATAACAAAATCTTAGTGTCTACATAGTGAAACTATTGGACAACTCCCAAAACCGTAGAAGATGAAAAACACTTAGTCTTGGACAGCCCTTCCTATATACATATTAGATCCCAATTTAAAAGTATTTGCCACATTATGGACCCTTCTTACCTCCTAAGTCATAAAAAATAGTGTGATTTTGGAATGCTTTTCTCAATAATTTTTAGCATAGAAATACAATTTAAAAAAAAATGAAATAGCATAGAGCAATCTGAGTAGAAGTTAATCATCATCATTATCATATTTTTTTATATAAGTCATATTAATAATATAATTTAATTAAACATATTAAATGAATTTTTTTTATCATAATAACTATAAAACATAATAAATGTGTCAATTATATAATATAATCCACCATCAATTAATAAGAGTAATTAAGTTTAAAATTATATGACAATAAGTTCCTGGGGTGAGGGTGATGGGGTGAGGGTGAGTTTAAATAATTTGATTTAATCCGAA
>JZKD02S1902956.1:537886-562587 GCA_000966675.3 Picea glauca
CGAGCTCTGAATCCTCGCAAACATGAAAGGCCATTTAAAGTTTTGGTGAACATACATATAAATGTGCAATTTAAAGTTTTGGTGAAGATGATTAGATAAATCCTACAACTTATCTTTGGAGCCTGTTATAATTTTTCTTCTTCGTTGAATTTGGTTATTTAGTAAAGTGAATTAGAATTTTATATATGAATTCGTTTAGAATGCGATAAAAGATTTGTATAAAGTTTCAGTTTAGATTATGGTGAAACTTTAACTGTCAAAAATTCTAACCAGATTCAGCTTAAAAATTATAATCTTTGCGAAATTATCTTTCTATGGAAGCAGAAAACAGTCTGCCCGAGACAGTTTAACTTTAGACTGTTGCAACTGACATATTTAAATAACGACGTATTTAGGGAGGAAGATAACGACGTAGGTTATCTGAGTCGCATCATCAATGTACATTAATGGATGTGTCTGTTTCGGTCGCCATCCAAGAATCTCCATAGGGAGACAATCTTTTGCTTTTGGAATGAACTGCAATTTTATACATTTCGACAACATCTTGACCATTACTAATTGATTAATATACGTGATTAATTTAGACAACATCTTGACCATTACTAATTGCAAAACAAGCTCAAAGCTTCCATCAAAACCATAACCTTTGAGAAACTAAAAAATATCCCCACAAATAAGTGAAGCTAACCAGGGTTGCCATCTTTGAGCATAGGAACACCTGCTCAAATATAGGAGCTAGATTAAAAAAAAAATGTCAATTAAATGTTTTTATTAAATAATAAAAAAATGACAATGTTGAAACCAAGAGTGATTCTACAAAGCAGTAGACTCGTGGTTGAGGATCAATAAAGTTGTTAAAGTAAACTAAGAACTTGTGTTCATCGTCATAAAATGGACATGTACAAAGGAAACACTTTTGCATGTAACATTTATAAAGAAAAAATTACAACCACCTCTTCTAATATAATAAATTAATAAAGTTGAAAAAGTATGTTTTTCGTAAAAATAATCTCCTTCTTTGACTTTAGTCATATGATAGATATGAAAACCAGGTATAATTAAAAGAGTGGATATCAATGAAAATCAAATAGAATTGAATTTAATGAGTAATACGGTAGATATGAAATCAAGGCTTTATTAAACAAGTGAATATGAGTGAAAATCAAATACAATTGAATTTAACTAAACATTGTGATATGTACATATTGAACATGAATGAAGAGAAAGCATTTTGAATATATATATATTCAAAATGCTTTCTCTTCATTCATGTTTAATATGTATATCTTTATCTATGTTTAAATGGAGATCAATATCTAAAACATAAAGATCAAATAGAACCATCAACATACTCTACAATACAAGATAATTGGAGAAAATAACAACACTAGATCAAATAGAACCACAAACATACTCTACAATATACAATAATTGGATAAAATAACAACACTAGAGGAGCACCCTCCTTAGAGAGAAGAGATTTCCTAGAACATGTGCATTGGAGAGAGAAATATACAATTATGGTTAGGAGAACCCTAACCAATAGGGACAATGTTAATCATAAGTGTGCTAGAGAGAGAAACACTAAGCACCAAAGGGAAACTAATCCATGAAGGGGAGACAATGGAAAATATAAATATGCACTTAGGAATAAAACACTATATGATAGAGATGGTGCCCAAAGGCCAAAGAATGATTACAAAACTTCACAATATGATTATATAAATGACTATTTAATGTGTGTTTATAGACAACTTAAGAGGTAGGGCTCCATCTGTAGAAATTTCGATACACTTAATGTATTCCTGCGATTCTCCTATTCTAACAATTTTCACTATTGTTAAATACATAATCACTTCTACTATTATTCTTGCAGATTAATTAAACCACGATCACAACCATGAGCACAAAGTGAAATATCAATAACACATAACACATAAGTTTTATCGAGAAAGCGTAAAGCTAAAAACCCCACTATCATATATTATATATATATCATGAATCATGAAACAATCTCATACAAAAATCTAATCCAAGAGCTCTCAGTACAATACAATCGTTTCACATTGTCATACACAAATCAACAAATACACGTGTCAATTCCTGTGTCCAGACAACTTGCCTCCTCTGCACAATCTCTGCAATTCAAATTCTCACAATCGATCATAACAATTGCCTAGTTTGCACATGCTCATAAGCATATCCACTGCATGTGTGATCAAATCACAACTGATAGCCAAACTGTCTCTTTCACCTGTTATCTCAACTGGGTCTCCACTAGATTTGACATGCATGTAGTTAACCATGGTGAATCTTCAGTTGCATGTGAGTTCACTAATAAACTGAACTCTCACTAGTGCATGTTTAGTTACAACTAGTACAACTGATCTTAAATCACTTAACTACACTTATAATTCTATTACAAATCCAACTCACTCAGTTATGAATGAAATAATAGGTTAATATTTATTGTCTAATTTAATTAATGGAAAAGTAAATTAGACACATGTTTCTTGTTGACTTTTCAACACCGTTCATAAGAGGGGTTATGGCCAAGATAACAATTTGAGGAGATAACAATTTCACTAGGTTGGCATGAACCAAAAACCAATATTACAACAAATTATTGCATTAATTCCTAGCCAAGTGCATTATGACACAATATGAGTTAGTCATAAAAAATCTGTGAATTATACCATTCTCAACATCCCTTATCAAGATTAACAAAGGGATATGGAGAGTAATGTTTAAATATAAAGGTGAGTGAGTTTATGGACACCCAACTCTTGACATACAATGATGGATTCATGGATACTCAACTCAATATAAATGACAATAGGTTTATCGATACCCAACATAATATACAAGTTGGTCGTGGACAATATAAAAGGGTGTGTGGATGTATGGATACCCAACTCAAAAATAAGGCTGTCCCTATTCACACCACCCCCCATTAATTTGAATAAGAGGTATTGGAGAGAAGGAATTACATCACAAATTTCCTTTGTTATGATGAACATCATCCATGTAGTAAAGGTAGAGTCTCCCTTGAACATCATATGTCCCACATCAACATAGTTCCACAAACTGGTGAAGGTGACCTCGTATAGAGATAGAGAAGAAGGATCTACTAAAGCATGCTAGTTGGGTAAAGTTATAAAGAATGTCAAAAGGTGTCTCTAAAATTAAAATTTTCAAATATTGAAAGAGGAGATCCATTGTAATACAGTGAGATTCATCCATGGAAGAACCATGTATAAAATAGTGGAAAAATATTATCACACTATGAATATAAACTTTATCAAATATATAATTTATAGTCTAAGGATCATATATACAATATTCTAGAATATGGACCTATGTACTAAATCAAAAATCCCTAAAATGAAAATTTGATAAATCATGTATTTAATATAAGGATAAAGGATATGCTCCATCGAGAATGTAAAACTTTATCAAAGATATAATTTATAATGGACGGATCATATATACAATATTATAGAATATGGACCTATGTATTCAATCAAAAAGCCTTAAAATGAAAAGTTGATAAATAGTGTATTTAATATAAGGATAAAGGGTCATCTCCATCTAGAAACCATTACTTTGAAGGAAGGAAACATCATCGAGAAGGTCCTTGCTTCCTTGTTTCCATTTACTACTCTTGTGATTTATTAAAATGTTTAAATAAAAAACATGTAATACTTGGAGGGACATCCATCCTTATGATAAAAAATGCATATAGGTTATTCCTTATGTGATCAACCCAATTACAAGTAGCCCATTTTTGTAGGGAAAACATCAACTTTGAATCCATTATGCTAAATGACACAAACAAGTCTAAAAAAATCTCCTTGATTACACCCACAAAAGAAATAGATATTATTGGCTTCTTCCATGAAATGTGTAGTGTACTTAATTATGTACTAGTATAACACAAGCCTTAGTTGAAAAGTACAACCATGGAGAGGTTATTAAAAAACCCTGATTGCAGAGCTCTTAGGGAAACACAACTATCCAATGATATCTAGATCAAAAGATAAAATTATCCATGAAGAAGGGATAAAAACTTAGAAAATATCCCTCGAAAACACTAGAAAATAGTTTATCTAAAAACCATAGCTCTACAAGGCTTAAGGTTATCCCACTAGCCAAAAAAATAAATCAAATGTATTGCAAATAAAGAGATGGTTCAAAACCTTGGTTTTAAAGTCACATAAAAATAACGATGCAACCAACTATAGCTTCATAGTATATATTGAAAATAAATAAAATGTAACGATCCCTAGGATTAACATGTATTTCTTATCCTTTCCTAGTCATTTTCCCTATGCTAATTTCCCAATAACCCCCCAATGTAATCAAATATTTCCAAACTATCACTCAATGTATAATTTAGGATTATAAAGTCTTGGTTTAACCTTAAGAATGTGTGATAAAAAAATAAAAATGTCTCTTGAATATTTAAGTTCATTATGATGTTCATGGTGTTGTGCACTAACGTTTTTATTAAACACTTACGATATATTATTGAATCTAATGAAAGAGTCCATGAGATAATCAAGACTTCATAATTTGGAGCTCAACTATGATTGAGGATGAGTTTAATTAAGTAGACTAAGTTTATAATTCCAAAATCAATTGTGACTAAGAATAGATTTGGTTAATTATATAGTTTGTTTTATTATAAGGATTAAAATGGTGAATCCATTGAATCTGTATCATTAGATAATCAGAAGGAAATCCCTTTATATATGATAAAAAATCAAGACCTCAATTCCTTATCCATATTACTTATTCTATTTCAAACTCCTTATATTCCAATCATATTATGAACAAAGGAACTAGATTATGAGCAAATGAACTAGAATTGTCAATACTTTCAAACTCCTTTCTATCTTCCAATTAGAGTGTGAACCAAGGAACTAGAATTCTGAATACTTATGTATCTTCTATATTATGATCAATAATTTTTTTTAAAGTTGTTATTTAATTGTGTAAGGGTTAATAGTACATCCATGGAAAGGGCGTATTCAATGGCACGAAAATAGAAACCCTTTATTCCATTCTAGTTCAATATCAATATTTTTTAAAAATATAGTTTTGTATGTTATTTAATATCTAATTCTTTTAAATAATATTACTATCTTGTTTAATTTGAACAATCTATGAATTAGGTGGTAACAACTAAGTTTATTTATTTTAAAAAGACAATTTAAGCAAGGCATGCCTTCTACATATTCTCAATATTTTACTTTTGGTTATAATACATACATGTATGTTCCTTCTATAACATGATATCCTTGAGAGAGGGGTAACGAAGGTATTAAGGAACTTGGAGCTAGAAAAGTGACTCAATAGTCTCAAGGTAAATTTACTTTAGTGTAATTTTTCTTTATAATTTATATAGATCTATGGTTTCCCCCCTCCAATATGTGTGATCTATGATTGTTTCATATGATATATTGGAAGATCCTTTCTTTCTTTAGCAAGGTATATTAGATCGGTTGATATATGATTTTCTCTTTATGGTTAAAATTCTTTCAGAAGGGTTTTGTTTTTTCTCTTGTTTGCAGGTGAAAAATTATTTGAATTGGAAATTGGGTCTTGGAGCTATATCACCAAAGAAAGAAATAGGAAAAATTTCATGAAAATGGCGAGACCTTTCCCTTTTCCTTTTTATCATGATTAGAGTGTATATTCTTAAAATCTAGAGGATACCCTTAGTGTTCTATCCATAGTCTATCACTAATCTCTATCAGAATAGTGAGAGGTATCACTTATCCAGAGGGGAGATTACTCTACAATAGCATGGGATGAGTACAACCCCCTTTGGGGAAATGTGAGACTCAAAGAATGAGTGCGAGAAAGAGAAATTCAAGTGGGAATTATGGATAGGTTTTATAGGTATATTTTGGACAATAAAATGAGAGCTTGGTGTTGGAAAGAGAACTGGCCCCATTGTGTATGATAGGAACCATGAGATGGTTGGTTTTGTGCCAAGAATCATGTTGCATGCCTATAAGTGATGCTTCCTACTGAGTAAATTTTTGAAGATCCAGTGGGTAAGATATTGTGACCACTTCTATAATAGCTAAGAATTTTTGGTCTCCAACTATGATATTTCCCATCCAACCTTGTGTTGGAGCCCTAGATGGAAGTGGGATAGATTGAGGGACTATGTGGCCAGAACAATATCTTATTCATTGTTTTGTGCATTTTGAAGGGAAATAGAGCCTACGGATTGGATTTTGATGTAGGAATTGGAAATATAAGTTTTATTCTATGGAGTGGAATGTTGTTGAGAGAAATGGAACAAGCCTATAGTTGGGAGGAACATACTTCATACACAACTAATTGATGAAATATGCACATGATATAAATGTTCTTATCTCTATTTTTATTTAATGTTGAACGTCATGTTTAAAGTATTGAGTTCTAATCTATTGTTGTGCATTTAAATGCTTCATATCTTTAAGTAGTTTGCATCAACAAATGTTTTCTTAGTTGATGCATGAATATTTTAAATCATACTATGCAAAATAATTTTTAGATGATATCATAGTTTATTTTTGTTTTATTGGTAACAAATTCATTACATAAGGTTCATAAAAGAAAGGGGTCAAACCATGAAGATGTCTCACACTTTACAGAAAATCATTCTCTTGGAAGGCATGCAACAAACTCTTGGTAGACTATAGAAACATACTCTTGGTCGAGAGATATACTCTCGACCAAGATATGCAATACTCTAAGTTCTCTCGACCAAGATATGCAATACTCTAAGTTGAGACTGTAATTAATATATATAATTCTCTTAGTCAATAAATTAAATGGATCTCTAATTAATATGTTAACTCTCAATTGAGTCCTTGTTTATAGAAACTAAAATTTTCATTGTACGTGTCATTTGGACACTCTCCAATGTTGTATTTCTTGTGAAATCATTGGGATTCTCTCACCATAGTCAGAGGGAACTGTTGATATAATTATCTTCTAAACACTTTTAACATGTTTTAAGAGTCATCCCCATCCCATCTAAATAATGAACTTGAAACATTCATCTCATTAAGTACTTAATAGCTTGACTGAGTACACCAACAAAAACTATTTTGGTCAATATGGGCCATCGTAATAGCTCATTAGGTGGTTTTGGAAATATACATAAGATTTTTCAATCCTCATTAAAATAGTATTTTCTCGTGAAACTTGTCCTTTGCAAAACCTACTTGCAAATTAAATAAACCCTCCCTACCTACAAACCATACACTTAATTTCACTCTACCAATTCACCACTTTGTAAATCACATAATTTATTTTACTTCATCTTTAAAAAACCATATCTCCTCTTTATTTACAAACTCTATTTCTAAATTAATCAATATTTTTCAATTTTGAGTTGTAAAAGTAATCTTCCAAATATTATATATATGCATAATATTTTAAATATTTATTTCATTTTGAAACAATATTTAATTAAAAAACATATAATTTATTATCAAAACTTCTGTATTCTAACCAATATTATTAATTTAATTATATTTATATAAAAATAAATAATCTTTTAAAAATAAATATACTAAAAAAAAATATTTAATTATAAATAATATTTAATTATAACACAGAATTAAAAAAATTAATAAAAATAACCCTCTAAAAATAAAGAACATAATACATCAAATTTGTCCATTTAAAAAAAATATTTAATTATAAATAATATTTAATTATAACACAGAATTAAAAAAATTAATAAAAATAACCCTCTAAAAATAAAGACCATAATACATCAAATTTGTCCATTTACTTAGTCGTAGGATAATAAGCCAAAGAATATGTCATATACTTAGTGGTAGGATAATAACCCAAAGAATATATCATACTTAACAATTGAATTGGTTTAACTCATTGGAGTTGATCCTTGACTATGCCACTGTGGATGCCACATTGCTTTTACAATCAATAAGATAGATATTCCTTGTTATTTAGAATACAAAGTACACTTATGGGTTAGTAAATTAAAGGTGTTTATTAGGTAAGAAATTTTATTCACAATGTTTATCCATGTTTATCCTTGTAAATGGACAAAACTGAGGCTTTCCCTTATTCGGAAACCAAGCTAGGAAAAGACTTGATCATCCTGTCTGCCCTTTGGTGGGAAACCAAGCTTACAAAAATGATAAGAGTTATTGGTTTGTTTTCTTACTAACATAAGACCGGAATCCTCAGAATAAATTGTGTTTGTCGGTCATGATGGGAGGGCCATCCAAAAGAGTCTCTTCTACAATGGGGCAACCATCAAAATCATTGGCGTTCTCGCTGGAGGAGCTAGAGTTGTCCGAGCTTGGTTCCTTGACCAGGAGGCCTCCGCTCTTGATAAAGGGAGCCATCAATGAACTCTTATGTCCTTGAGTTCTCTCAGTGACTGGTTTACTAGAATTATCCTGAGGTTTCAAGGTGCTAAGGTGGGCCATAGAAGGAAGAGGATGGATGCTAGAGGAGGGAGGAGTTGGAGGAGGAGGATGTGCAATGGGGGAGTGGGGTGTGCGAGGCGACCTAGGGGGGATATGAAAAAAAAACACCCAGGAGGCTGAGGAGGGTGCGAGGGAGAATCATTTATACCACCTAGTAACTACGATGGTGTCTGGAGGTGCGACATGATGTTGGGAGGGAGCTTGAAACCTCCTCTTCCCAATTGTTTAGTAGTTTCCATAGTGAGTCAAGGACCGAGCATTCGTAGCCATCCAAATTGGCCAGAAAGGGTAGGCGAGGAGCTGTGGAAGCTCTCCCTCCACGTCCACTTCAAATCAAGGTGGGGGTGGTAGGTTTGCAGGGAGGAATGAGTGAGGGAATGTGCATGTAGGGCACTACGAGGGGGGAGAGAAACCACCGATTGAAAGGAGAAGAGAGTTTCCACCTGTGCAGAGAAGAGATCCATCTCGTGTTGGACATAAAGGAAGAATGACAGGAGAGGTCACGGCTAGTGGAGTGATAAGTGCCATGTGGATGGGGGGTCAAATCAGACACCATTAATGCTACCAACCTTTTGCAAGTGCGTGGGCTGGTGGGACGTACAATAGCCATGTAGGTGGGGAGCGAGAGCCATAGTCGGAGTAATAGAATGATGTATCAAGGCAAGAGGGTGATTAATTTGCATGAGGAGAGGTTGAGACAGAGCACACCTATTCTTCAGTTCATGTGTTGAGGGGACTCGAGGTGCCCGCCAGGTGGATGAGGGTGACACACGCATCGAGGGAAGAAGAATCCCTGAGCGTAATGTCGATAAAGACTCTCCTAAGGGAGTGGTTCTAGATCTCATCCATGGTAAGTTATTGAAGGTCAGAGTTGTTCATGAAGCTTTCATTGGTAATTATGTCCATGAGGGAGTTCATCATGCATCAGACATGGAGGAAGGAGATGAAGTCCCTTTGGTCAAGTTCTGAGGGACCAATGCTTGGCCCAGCCAGGTTCTGGAGGATTTGGTGGAGGGGGGGTGAGATGTTGATAGGATTTTTTGAATGAAAAAATTCCTTTTGGTGAATACCCCCATCTTAGCTTGTCATTGTCCTTACTCATTTGAATTTTCTGGTTTTTCACATATTGCACGATTTGCACTCTAGTTTCTGTCGAAAGGTGAATAAGAGAGTTGTAAAGTGGTAACCATTGCTTGAATTTATGTTGATCCATAATATGTCAGTGGTCCTTGAAGTTTGTGTTTCCTTGTGGTGGTATATTGTGTTGTGTTTGCAAACTTAGAAGCTACTTCCAAGAGTCTGACTAGAAATTTGCATGAGAGCCATTTCTGAATTCCCAAAATTTATGTTGTTGGATGAGGTGACATTGGAGTTTTGCAGAATTCCAAATGAGGGATCCTGGAGGGTTAGGAGTGAACCGGATGAGTTTGTGAGGGTCCCAATTTGGGGATATTTTTTATGCCAAATATTTTCCCATGGATTGGAGTTGTTGGATATCTAGTTCCACCAGGTTTTTGGGCTAAGGGTTTCATTTCTCTTAATTGGATCCCTTAGGCTTAGGCCTCCCATTTTCTTTGATGAACATAATTTGTCCCATTTGACCAGACCCCATTTGTGGTTTTTATTGTCACCACTCCAGACAAAAGTGCATTTTATATTTTGGATGGAATTGAGCACCCATTTGGGGGCTGGAGGAACAGAGAAGAGATACAGACGAATCATTTGCAATTTTTTTTTTATGAGAACTAGAAGGCCTGTTAGATTGAGGGTTCTAAAGGTCTAGGAGGAGATATTTTGAGTTAAATTTTCAATGAGTTCCTTCCAAGTGGAGTGTTTTATGGATGAATTAAGTAGGGGACTACCCAGGTATTTGGAAGGAAGAGACGAGGTAGGAAAACCTAGGGTTCTAGAAATTTTTCATTGGTTAGTGGGGGGGGTGTTGAAGAAGAATATGAGAGATTTATCCAAATTAACAAAGGCTCCTAAGGCATTTGAAAAAGTTTTGAGAGAGATTTTAAGGGTGTCAGATTCTTTATTGAAGGGGTGTGTCAGGAGCAGGTTATCATCAACAAATTGTTGGTGGGTCAAGGGCCGACTGTTGTGGAGACTCACTCCTTTGAGAGAGACATTTATGCAGACACTTGTTAGGATTCAACTTAACCCTTCAACCATGAGGATAAAAATAAAAGGGGAGAGGTGATCTCCTTGTCATATTCCTTGGGAGGGGATGAAGGTGGGGGAAGGGGATCCCTTAACGAGAACAAATAAAAAAATTTAGTAAAGGAGAGAGAGGATCTAATGTACCTAGTATTGGCTGAAGCTAAAATCTAGGATAATCTTTTCAATGTATTCCGAGCTGAGGTGATCAAAATCTTTGCAAAGGTCTAGTTTAATAAGCATGCTCGGTTTCTTGGTGATTTTTAAGGGATGGATAGCCTCATGAAATAGAATGATTCCATCAAGAATATTCATGCCCTTGACATAGCTCATTTTTTGGGGGGAAATGAGTAGGGGAAGGAGAGGGTTTAACCTGTTAGTTATGACTTTAGTGATGATTTTGTATATAGCATTGCAGAGAGCTATGGGTCTGTACTTACTTGGAGTTGGAACATTTTATTCTTTGGGGATCAAAGTGAGAAAGGTGGTTTTGATGGAAGGGATGACCCATTGACAATTTCATAATGCTTCCATGATGTCCTGAACGTCTAGCTTTAACAAATCCTAGCAATCATGGAAGAAGTTGATTGTAAAACCATCCAGCCCAGAAGTCCTACCTTCTTTCATTTGCATGAAAATAGATTCCACCTATTGTAGAGTGATTGGAATAATTACAAAATCATTTTGTTGGTCAGTGACCAGGTGAGGAATGTGGTTGGCTACTTGTTGAATGGAATCCCCCCTGGAATGCTTCCCCTCCCTGAGTAGATCTTCATAGTAGGAGAGTAGCTCAGTTTCTATGTCCTTGTGGGTTTCAAGCTGAGTACTGTCCTTAATTTTAATGCATGATATTTTGTTATGCATTTTGTGCTGGATGGTTGAGTGGTGGAAGAAAGAGGTGTTGCGTTCACCTTCCTTTAGCCAAAAGATTCTTGATTTTTGTTTCCAAATAATTTCTTCTTGCTGACATCACTCCTCTATTTTAGATTAAAGGTATGATTCTTTATGAGAGATATTTGTCGAGCATCCTTCCTCGATGATATTATACTATAGGGTTTCCATGTTCTTATCCAGGGTCATTTTGGCCAAGAAGATGTTCCCAAAAGTCATTTTGTTCCACATTTTCAGATGTTGTTTCAACATTTTTAGTTTTTGCTGAAATCTATACATTTTGGAGTAGATTGGGAGATGGGTGGAATATTACCAGTTTTGGATCATGGGATTGAAGTCTAGATTGGATAACTAAAAAATTTTGAATCTGAAGGGGATAAAATGATCCTTACCTCTTTGGTGTCAGGTCAAGTAGATGGGCTACTCGTTTGAGCCTAAGGAAGGGAGAATGGAGGAGGAAAGATCATCCCCTACTGTTGCAATGTCTTTAGAGACTAGAAATATGTCGATGTGTGAGGAGATATGAGAGGGGCCTCCACATTGGTTATTCAAGTTGTAAATTCCATTGGTGGTTTCCATATCCACTAGTTCATTGCTCTCAATGAAATTCTTGAAGCTTGTGTCCTCCTGTGTGAGTAGGTGGAAACCTCCTTTCTTTTCTTGGAGATTGGTGATGAGGTTGAAGTTGCCACCAAGGATCTAGTTATGTTCGGGTTACTCTTTCTTATACCAGTCTAGGAGGTTTAGAATGTTGATCTTTTGATCAGAAGTTTGTGGACCATAAACATTGGTGATGAAGCCATGTACGCCCATACCAATAAGGTGGTAGGATGCTGAGATGGAGTTTCTGGTGGTGGTGAAGTCATTGAGTGTGATATTTGAAGGGTTCCAAATCATTTCTAGACCACCTTAGGCCCTGGCTGCATCAAATGCAATGGATTTGTTGTTTTTCCAAAGAAACGATAGTAGAGCCTAAAGGTTTTCACTATTTCTTTTTGTTTCCTGAATCAAGAGTATTGTGGGTTTTTCTTGGTGAATTTGTTCGCGGAGCATTCTATGTTAGTTGATACCATTGATGCCCCTAACATTCCAAGAAATGACTTTCATTGGGAACCTTGAGTGTTGGAAGAAAAAAATTCACTAAGTTGAGCATATTGCCATGAATCCACTAACCTAAAACCCAAAGAGGCGATGCGTTGGAGATCTATTTTCTGTCCTTGATTTTTGAGATCTTTGACGACCTTTTTCAGATCATTTGGTGGGTTATTTTGTATCCCAATTCTAGCACACAATTTGGCTTTGTTGAGTACCTCCTTGAGGAGATGAATCTGCTTTGGGGATATCATGTGGAAGGAATTTTTTTTGCATGCATCCTCAAGTCCAAGGAGATATATCTCACCTAGATCCAGATCCCCATGGCTTCATACATTAGCATGTCAAAATCCTGACTGGTGGAACATATTGGATTTTTTGGTAGTGGTGTTGAGGATGGGATGGGTTGGGAGTTGATCTCTGTGAGGATTGGATCTGTGGAGGGAATGATTCCATGGTTTTTCACTGGCTCCTGGTGCTACTTTTAGGGGGCCGAATGGATTTCTTACTCAATGGGATCTACCCCATTCAATTGTTGGGTAAGGGATTGAAATTTTTTGCTTGTCGACGTTTCCCTGGATTTGGCTCCGACATGGGATTTCTGGTTGTTTCATCGTTGAGTGGGGATTTTTCTTAATCCTTCTTCATCCATGAGAGTGGTACCTTTGAGATCTATGGCTCACTTTTTTTGATGGAAGTATCTGAATATGTTCCTATGTTCATGGCATTTGCGACATCTGAAGGGGGCATGCTCATAGTCTAGAGTTTGGATCCATTATGTTTCTTCATGTGCAAGGAAAATAGAGTCCAACAAGGCTTTGGCGATGTGCATATAGATTAAAATCCTAGCATAGGAGGTATACTTGTAGGTTTTAGTTTGCTCTGCTATTTTGACGAAGTTACTGAGGGTGTTGCCAATGTCTTTGAGGGTTTCATCATCCTAGTTGTCTTGAGGGGAGGATTAGAGTCTCATCCAAACATGAGCCTAGGTGAAGTATTCTTTGTCTGGATTGAGGCATTATGTCCAGTTCTGAAGGTATAAGCCTATTGAGTTCAAGAAGTAGGCCCCCCCTTCCCGTATTTTGTCTCTGTCATCAAGCCTAGTGAAAATGATAGTGAAGAAACCTTTTGAGCCAAGTTGGATGTGAAAATGTGCTTTCGATTTCCATTTCGATGTGATCCATCTTCGAAGTGTGTGCTCCATGGCCTAGATTCCAATTTATTTTCCTATGAGCACATAAGTTTTCATGTGTTCTATTTTGGCATTGATATGAACTGGTGGTAGCTCGATCCTCGGTCTTTCCTCAGATTTGACAATGCATGTGTTAGTTTTGGTTTCCTCTGGAGCTGGGTGGGTCGTAGGCCACAGAGAAGGTATCGGTTTCTCTACATTATTTGAAGTGGGTTGATCTTCTTGCATGGATTACTAGGTATGTTGATATTCCTGCATGGGTTCCTCAATTTTTTCAAGAGCATTGTTTAGGGATTCTTTGTAGGAAAGGGAGGAACCCCCAACCCCTCCCTTGGGGGAGGCCATGGATGGATGAAGCTAGCTTTCCACGGCTATGATGACCTAGACGAGGGTTAGGGAGGACAGGGGTTTGCGGGGAACTAGGGTTGTGAGCATCATTGAAAACAATGGAGCCTCTGATTGCTCTCTTTTAAGTCTTGAATCCTCATTCTTTTTTGAAAATAAATTTAAATTAATAAAAAAATTTGTGTAAATTAACTAAATAATATTAAAAGTTTATAATAAAATAATTAAAAACATAACAATGTATTTAGTTATATTTGACACTTCTTTAACAAAGTATTTTCAATGTACTCTACTTAAAAAAAAATAGAATAAACGAGACCAAAAGAAGTATGAATATATTGGCACTCTAACTAAATTAATATTGATTTATTTAAATCTTTACTTTCTAAATACTAAATAGTGTAGCATATAATAATATTGAAATCAAAGAATCATTGAATATGATTATTTGAGATTGTGATAAAAGAATATCATTGAGATTGTGATAAAATAATATCATTGAGTTTATTATAATAAATTGTAAAAATATTTTTTTTACATTTATTTATATTTGAATAATTATTTTGTAATTGTTTTAATAGAGAATATTTATTATTTATTTACAAATTAAAATAAGAAATATTTTTGTATAGATTTATATGTGTATATATTAATATTTATTGATATTATTTAAATGTTTTAAATCATAAATTTAGAAATTAATTTTCTTCAAAAAAATGATATAGTCTCCTATTTTGTCTCTCACATCAAAACGAGTGAAAATGATAGTGAACGATCCTTTTGAGCCAAGTTGGATGTCAAATTGTGCTTTCGATTTCCATTTCGATGTGATCCATCTTAGAAGTGTGTGCTCCATGGCCTAAATTCCAATGAATTTTCCTATGAGCACATAAGTTTTCATGTGTTCTATTTTGGCATTGATACGGGCTGGTGGCTAGTGGTAGCTCGATCCTCGGTCTTTCCTCATATTTGGCAATGCATGTGCTAGTTTTGGTTTTCTCCAAAGTTGGGTGGGTCGAAGGTGGATGAGAAGGTATCGGTTGCTCTGCATTATTTGAAGTGGGTTGATATTCTTGCATGGATTACTAGGTATGTTGATCTTCCTGCGTGGGTTCCTCAATTTTTCCAAGAGCATTGTTTAGGGATTCTTTGTAGGAAAGGGAGGAACCCTGGACTCCTCCTTTGGGGGAGGCCATGGATGGATGAAGCTAGCTTTTCACGGCTATGGTGGCCGAGACGAGTGTTAGAGAAGACAAGGGTTTGTGAAGAACTAGGGTTGTCAGCATCATTAAAAATGGTGAAGTTTCTAATTGCTCTCTTTCAAGTCTTCAATCCCCGTTATTTTTTGAAAATAAATTTAAATTAATAAAAAAATTGTGTAAATTAACTAAATGATATTGAAAACTTATAATAAAATAATTAAAACCATAACATTGTATTTAATTATATTTAATTATATTTAACACTTTTTTAACAAAGTATTTTTAATGTACTCTACTTAAAAAATAGAATAAAGAAGGAGACCAAAAGAAGTATGAATACATTGGCACTCTAACTAAATTAATATTGATTTATTTAAATCTTTAATTCTAAATACTAAATAGTGTAGGATATAATAATATTGAAACTAAAGAATCATTGAATATGATTATTTGAGATTGTGATAAATGAATATCATTTAGTTTATTATAACAAATTGAGTTTATTATAATAAATTGTAAAATTATTTTTTTACATTTATTTATATTTTAATAATTATTTTTCAATTATTTTGATTTTTTTAATAAAGAATATTTATTATTTTTTTACAAATTAAAACAATAAATAATTTTTTACAGATTTATATTAATATATTTATTAATATTTATTGATATTATTTAAATATTTTAAATTATAAATTTAGAAACTAATTTTTTTTTCAAGGAATGATATAGTCCATGCACAATGATTAAAGTATAATCATCACATTTAAATTGTAGGGAATATTTACTAATGGGAGTTGAATAATGGAGGCCTAGTAGAGGAAGAAAACAAATTATAATTGTGTATAAAAATTGTTTGCAAAAAATTAATATTAGGTTGTTGGAAATTAAGGAATGATGTTCATTTATAATGTATCATATGGAAATGGTCATTTAACATGATGGAAGGGAAGGTAGACAAAAACATCTAAAAATGAATTGAATTATTGAGGCACATGTAAGATTAAATGTTGATGAATGAAACTTTATTTGTAATAAAGAGTGATACTAAGAAGACTTGTGCAAGATTTCCCTATAAATGAAAGTCATGGGGTAGTATTTGAAGAAAATAATTTCAATATTATGTTGGACAAAGGAAATCGGACATCAGTTTTCTTACTCTCTCATGTTTATCATTCATTTCCCTCATGCTTGTTTGTGTTCTTTGCTAAAAAGAAAAAAAGACTTCTTCACTCGAGAAGAAAAGGTATCCATCTGAAGGAGAGTGTTGGATCCCATTTGTATCCAACCATTCTCCCCAAGTGTTGTTACTCATTCTATGCTTTTCCATTGGACTAATATATGAATATTGTCATTTCTCCGATTTTTTGTGTTTAAATGGCTTTCTTCTAGTTAAATTTGTAATTTAGTTACATGCATAGTTTTCTGTTTTATTTTTTTGAGTTAGTACCTTGCCTGTTTAACTTACAACTTAGTTTAATACAGACCATTTTGATCACCATTGCAAGAAAATCCCCAACACATTATGGAACAATATCAAGAATCACAAAAAATTGCATTTACAAGTGTGATGTCTTTTATGTCAAAGATATGTCAACATGCAATATACTTATTGGAAGTCCAAAACATCTTTAATATAAACAAGGGTTCCTTTTGTTGAGAAACTTAACAAGCAATATAAGTTACACAAACAAATCATGATACTTAATTGAGTGATTATGTAGTTGCTCATACATGAGATAATATTATCATCAGGTTTTTGTTTGTTTCTTACACATATAGACATTCTTCTCCATCTTTGATTTCGATTTCTTTGAGAAAATGAGAACATAATCTAAATTAATAAAATATATATTTTTTATACATACATAGTTTTTGTTAGACATACTATTGTTTTGTATAAATAATCATTAAATTGATTCCAAATTAATAAAATCTTATTTTTTCACTAGTATACTATCACAATTATTTTACTTCATTGTTTAGATCTATTTTTCTCTCTCAATTCTTACCTCACCTTTTGTATTACCTTCTTTGCTCAACTTTTTTATTACCTTTTTTACATCAAAGCCAAATACCTAAACAGTTTCATTCCCAATTTTTAATCCATTTATCAAAATACACACTCTAGTTTTCTAATCTATTGGTCCACATGCCTTACTTTGATGATAGATATTATAAATGCACATAATTCTCCTCATTCTCTTTTAAATTTTAGCTAGTTTAATAAGAACATTTTATCAATTCTTGTAACAAAAATACTCCTTAACCATCAAGTTGTTTAACCATGTCATCTGTTAAGCATTCTATTTAAATCCTCCACAAACCATCTTATTTAAATTTGGTTAGATCTTTCAACAATGAAGATGCTCTCATCTCAATACGCAAGGCTTTTACACACTCCTCGCAGACAGGGCCATGACACACACAACATAAGTAAAACGTCAGCTTTTGCCCCCAATCGTGTAGTGAGCAGATGTTACATAACGCAAATAGTATTTTGGCGCAACAAAATGCTTCGACATATTATTGTACGGTCGATCCATTAGGCTGATAATGCATAGAAAGAAAATATGTGCGGATGATGGATCAGGAGGCGTCACCAACAATGACTGAGCGACTTCTATGCACCTAAGATGGACTGTCTCAGACTTACTTTGCCTAGCGCAGTTGCAAATCAGAAATATAATTGATATTAATAACTTTGGTGTTTCAAAATACATTAATTGAGACAAGCTTCTGTTTTTATGATTTCTAAATAATTTCTGCAACTTATAGAATATGCATTCTAAACAATTTCTGCAACTTATAGAATATACGTACAAAATTTGTTTTCTCAGACTTCTTCGACTACCTTTAACTGTTGTTACTGCTTCTCTGCCGCTCTTTACATCTGTGTATCTACTACCTATAGATAATACTGAAAATTCTTAAAGTAAAACTGACTCAACAATTAATACAATAATAAATATATACTAACTTCTATCTACTTAACAGGACCCCAAAAAGATAAATATAAACCACTCTTGAAAGAGCTTGAACACGTTATTCAAATTTGTTGTGACCTTCGAGCTCCTTCCATTGCACGGTGAAGTTCACCACGGCTGAATAGTTGAATTGAAACTGTAGGAATGCCGTGCTAATCCGCTCCTTCTTGGAGGCCTCCACGTCCATGGTTTCCGAGATCAAACTAGCTACTGGCATCTACAGTCACAGGGTAGGGTTTGATAGCACAATGTTGCCGATAACTATCTGGCATAAAACTCTTGCTTGACCCCAACGAAAATACATATCCCTCCAATGACTCATTCATTCTCGAATAGCATTCTCAAAGTCTCGTAAGAACCAGAATAGAGCCCAACAAGCACTCATTGATTTTCAACACCGAGGTTTTGAGAATGTTAGGCTTTCGAGTAAGAATATCGGGACGCTAAAGGTTTTAACCCCTAGGGCTCTTAGTTTGTACGATGTTTTGAGGGTGCATAAGCTTTTGTTTACCGAGGGAAGCGTAGAGTCTCTGAATAGGATATACGGTATGTCGTTGCAAATGCCTAGGAGGATGAATTTGATGAGAAAGAAGAAACATTGAAAACTGTTTTGAGATAGATAAGGGAGAAGGAATTTTGCAGACCATTTCTATATCAGAGGAGGAAGATGGATTAGAGAATAGAGAGGAGCCACAATGATCTTCATTTTTGACAAATCTATTGTATAAATGTCGCTTGGCACCATTTTGAGCCTCATGAGTTTATTGTTTCAATTTGTATTGAGTTCACTCTGTTTTTACTTTAGCACCTGGGTTTGAATGTGATACATGTTACATTTTCATATTATCAATTATCAGGATGCGCATAGGGCATCATTAATCTTTGACACCATTCATCTCTGTAAAAGGTTTTCCATGCGATATAAAACAAGATGTACATAGTGTGAACGGATTCTAGCATTCTCTGAAGAATTTCGAGAAACCTTGTATACCTCATTTACCAAGATTGTTGCTGCAAAAACTCGTACGGCATATCATCTGGTGATTCCACGCGTCTAAGTGATTCAAATCTTCATTCACCCGTTCTGGTTTATGTATGACCTCGTGGAGAACGACCCATTAGTTGCTTGTAGTTTGGGGATTCATCAAATCTATTGATGATGCTAATATATATCTTGTAAATGACATTCAAGGTCTGCTTCAAAACATCAATTCATTGAGATTAAATACATTGATGCAGAGAATTTGAATTTGAATCTTCAACCATTTTTATTAAACCCGCAAGTACATGTTTTGCTTCTGTATTTTGGATCTTGAAGTTCATAGAGACTGACAGATTCGAAAGCATTGACTACACATTCCCAATAATCAAGAAAGCTGCAATTGGTTTTTTTGTAAGTTTACTTGTGCTTTCTGAAACTAAGATTGGATTAAGTCATTGTAAACTGGTGCATTTTCACTAGAATTTGACACCCTCCATTTGCATGTTACATTTTTTAGTTTTATTGTAAATTCATGATGGAGTGACAAGAAACCCTATGAATTTTGTCTCTAAAATGGATAGAGTTCAGGAAGTGTTAGAGTTATCCAACACTCTAATCCTCTCTTCCATGGATAATAGAGCCAACATTAAGGTGAGTCGAAGAAGTTCATAACCCAAAAAGTGGCAACTGCATGATTAAAAACTCACAGAAAGTGGTCCTATACCTATCTGTTTGGATATACTCGTGCATGGTATTAAGAGCATCTACACGGTCCTAAGAATAAAAATATTTAAAGGGCCACACTTTCGGAAAATATAGTGGAGAAGATATAGTGGAGCTAGAGAAGAGGCACAAAGGGAGGAGGGGGCCAACCTCTCCATGTATATTACATTTTTTTTAATTTTAATCTAATTTAGTATTTTTTTCTCAATAATCTAAATTAAAAACAAAATTGTAATTTTGTATTTTAAAGAAACAAATGAACCTAATTTACATGTCATGGTTTTAAATTGCAGCATATATAATGCAATGGAACCCCAAGACAATTTAAACAACTCATAAGAAAACCAAGAAACTGAAAACCACAACCCACCACCACCAATAATGTAAACACTCAATTGATGAGGGTTTGGTTATATTGTGATACCTTGAGGAATATATGAGTACTATAGCACTGGTTTGGACAAAAACCAAGTCAAAGGATTGGGCATTACAAAACAACAAATATTTTCTAGTTTTAGACATCGTAGAAATGGACAAGAACTATAATTGACGAGGAAACACATATCCATTGATCGGTGCATCCATCCCCAGATTAGTCGAAACTAAATGGATAGGTGGTACATGGTTTTTGATAAACCTCTCTGCAATAACAGAGAGATGCCTTTATATTTTCTAAGGAAATTATGGGATGAGTTTATTATGGGTAATCATATCAACCACTTTGACATTTGTGACTTCCATGGGGTGGGTCGAGGTTTCACACATGACTGATAGCATGCCAGTCGCAACCCCGATTTAGGTCCCCATCCCCCAGGCAAAGGCCTGACCCCCCTACCCATCATCTTCCTGTTGCAGAGAACTTGCAATAGGTACAACTAGCCATCTGCTCATTGACTCATAGCCTAGTGCAACACAATATCGTTGGTGCACTATCTTCGCAAAAGGTGCCTGTGAGTGACATTGATAGAAAATTTGGAGCACCATCATGCACAAGAGAGTACAATGAGGAGAGGGCACATGGACATAACAGTCGTCCACGCGAACCTCACAGATGCATGAGTTGCGGGAAGACATGGTATGGACCTATAGATCCTAGTGGACAACATAGCTTCATGGAGGAGGTTAGTATCTTAACCCTCTCTATGTTCTTCATTGTTATATATTTATTTTGTATTTTGTGTATTTTTATAGATATTTGATTGTAGTTGTTGCATCCAAGCAGCAGAGCCTTTATGCCTATGGATCCATCAACGCCTAGCCCCACCATTGATGCAGAGGTAGAGGAAGCATGTTCATTGGGTTCACTGTATACATAGGCATGTATCACATTTGATAGATTCGTCATAGTCATTTCTTTATTTTATGACATCCTCAATTTTTTTATATGTTCCCTTGTTTCTATAGGATTTGGTACTAGGTGATGCAAGGGATTGTCCATATGGGATCGACAAGTCACCAGCGTCACATGTATCATGTGTAAAGTTAAATATCATATAATTATCAAATTGTTTGTGTTTATGTTTTTGAATTTTACTATTTGTTACTAATAGTTTAATTTTATTTATATGAATGTAGGTCACTGATAGATTTGCTAGGTATAGTAGTATTGCACCCCCTAGGAACCTGGTCGTTGCTTCTCGATTTCCTTTATCCATGCCTGGGGTGTTGGAATCACTTATAGAGCCTATGAGGGTCCATCACAACCCACTTTCCTGCCACCCACCCCCCTCCCACCCCTTTTGGCTACATCGAGAGATACTACCACAATAGAGGTTGTCTCAGAGTAGGTTGTACAACCTAGTGCTCCATCTACCAGTGAATCTCCATCGATGCTTGAGATATTCACGGTGAGATAATGCACTGATGATAATTTTTTTACATTTCATGAATTTGTGTTTACGCATATTTGTTTAATTTTCTTCACTTGATCCTTGTAACTAATGCATGGTGGCATTGCGAAGAGATTGGGGTCATAGAGGAGGGTAATGCCCTCATGATTGACAATTTCATATGCGGTGAGTTGTCTTAGGTTAAATTACAAAGTATCAATTTGTATGTCTATTAATTCATTAATGAAAAAAGTTATAACACTATTTATTCTTTGTGCAGTCTCGAGAGTGTCAAAGCACGCCTAGGCCTAGAACCTCTTGATGTGCATCATCGAGCAAGAGAAGAAAGATATATTTCTAGGATGCTCCTAAGGGTGGCATTGATCAATGATTGACCAACTACTAATGTTTTTTAGCTAGGCCACGATATATATGTGTTTTGAGTTAGGGCACTTGTTGTCACTTTGTATACTAGACACAAGTTGTCATTTTGTAAAAAATGTAAAATTTAGATGATGTTGAGTATATATATATACATTTCATGACATATGTTTTATGATTCTCATTGTTTCTACATTTGATGTTGATGAATATATGAATTTCAAAATGTTTGAATTCCAAAGTGTATGAATTTTGTATGTATTAATCCCTTGATTTCTTTCTAAAGTGATTATAAATACTTGCATTATGCATTAAGGAGTAGCTTATGGTGGAAAAAATTGCCAAGTGCTAAATCGATAAGCAATTATGGTTCTCAAGTAACATTGCTTGCTAATCAACTATGTATCTCTACATCATCGATAGATCATTCATTCTGAATTATTTTCATGAATGTTGTAGATATCCATATTCTAACTCATAACCAACAATATAGACTACCTCTTGAATTATCCCCATCTAAATCCAATGAGAAACCACACACAAACAATGGTCACTTAAAAATATTGTGACCTTAAAAATGACATATTACAATAATTTATTATAGAAATAAATTTTATCATTTATCTTCTACATAATTGTAAATCACTTAACAATTTCAACTCAATGTTATTTTCTAGGGCACACACATTATTCTTCTCTTTCTATGCATGGCATATATAAAATAATTTAACTTGTGTGTAACCTTTCATAAATGCCAAAAAGACTAGTCAAGGACTCATTAATGCACATGTTTGTTTAGATTGTGTAGTGGGTATATGTAAATTTTGTTAAACCCATCAATTATTAATAAAATTTATTCAGTCTTCCATGATGTCCAGTCAACTTATTGATTTTGATCAATAGAACGAGAGAGTTCACATGGAAACTAGATCTTAGAATGGGTATCATTTTCCACCTACAATTAAAGTTTTCGAGGTTACATTTCATGACACACAATAGAAAACAATGCTATTCTAACAAAATTCCTCCAAGGAGACTTGAAACCATTATTCTTTTCCCTTCACCATCTATGAGAGTTTATTGCACATTCCTACCTAGTTTTTGGGTTAGAACACACAAGTAGACAAAGGACCCTCCCAAATCCAATCCCAAAAACATGTTGATGTCATGCCATTTTCATTCATTTCCAAGTCATTCCATGCCATGCCATTTCCATTTCCACTCCATTGTAAAAACTTTTCATGCCATGCCGTTTCCATTCCATTTCCATCGGCGATGATTTTAGGGGCTAAATTTCGCTCATGGGCTAATTTTCCATGCTTTTTCCCAAAAAAGATTTGCTATTCTAAAAATGATTCACCGAAATTCTATAGGATAAAATCATTTTACCTTAAAAATGGCCAAAATTTTATACAAATTATATAAAATACATATAAATTTGAATATTTTTACAAAAATATTGCCAAACATTTATAGTTGTCATATGAAGGATTAGTAAGATTCATCAAGGTTTCTACATTTTATAATAAATTTTCATCCTTAAAATCATCCCTGATTTCCATGCCTTTCCAAGACATGCCATGCCATGCCATTTCCATCCCTTTCCATTGCCATGCCATTCCATTTCCATGTCATTTCCATGCCCTTCCAAGCCATGCCATGTCATGCCATTGTCATGTAGTTTCCCATTTTAACCTATATAACAATAAATATAACTTTCCATTTTTCATGACATAATATTTCCATGCCTCGCCAAGACAATCAATGATATTAACTAAGTTACAACATGATGAATATAACAACCCTTAACTAAAGTAATCATTAAATGAAAGGGGGCTAAAAATGAAAGCATAAACTAGGGTTCAGATAACAAATGCTCGTTTAAATGCAAGATGACACAAAACAACCCTAGAATATTCAAAAAATCAAGAAATGGTATGGTATGCATTGGATATGGCACTGCATGCATTGGCAATGGCATGCTATGCTATGGTATGCATTGGCAATGGAAATGGCAATGATATGCATTGGTATCATATGAATTGCCTTGACATTTCTTTGTATGGTATGCATTGAAAATGGTATGGTATGCATTGGTAATGATATGCATTTCCTTTTCATTGTATGGTATGCATTGGAAATGGTATGGTATTGTATGGTTTGCATTGGCATTGATAATGGAAATAGAAATGGTATGGTATGCATTGGAAACAATATGTTATGGTATGGTATTGTAACACCCTGTTTCCCCCAGATTGTAAATATAACTGAACTGGCCAAGGACTATGGAAAAACTCGTAAGTATGAATATGTGATGTAAATGGACCTGCAGGGAGAGGTCAATGAATGTAAATGATAGATTGAATATTATTGAATTATTGCAGAACTGCAGAGAGGGGATGTGCGGAAAAGAGACCACGATGGTGGTGGAGGGCACCTTGAAAAAGGG